>VXBT01011644.1:14557-26862 GCA_013400235.1 Oriolus oriolus
TGCGCGCCGTCTGCAGGTGGGGAAGCCCGGCTGTCTCCAGGCCGGGATTTGCGGCTCCGGTGCGAGGGGGACGTCGGTGGCCTCGCTCGGCGCTGGTGCGGGGGAGGTGGCTGGTGCTTTCGCCAGACGCCGCAGCGGTTCCTCGAGAGAGGTGGGAGGTGTTCGGGCAAAACCGCTCCAGAGCAGCCTCTTCCGGGCTTGTGGCACGTGATTGTTTCTATTTCCCGGGTAAATACAGAACCATAGACTGTCAGGGGGTTGTAATGGATCTTAAAGGCCATGTAGCCTCATGCCATGTGCGGGCACACGTAGCTTAGAGCTCCGTCCAACCTGGCCTTGAACACTGCCAGAGTTCCAGCATCCACAACTTCTCTGGGCAACCTGTTCCGGCGCCTCAGTTCCTAATTTCTTCCTGTTACTGAATCTAAATTTCCCCCTTTTAAATTTGTACTCAATACTCCTTATCCTGTAGGACAGTTCCTGATGAAGAGTTGCTCACCAACATCTCTGTAGGCCAAATGTGCAGTGCATAAGGCAGTTCTTCTGGAGGGTAATACTCCAGTGGTGGAAACTTTGTTACGTCCGTGACTTTGTGAACAGTTTGGCGCTGAAGAAGTTACATGGGTAAACATTTAGCAACGCAGTACTGGTTAAGTACTTGAAGGTGTCTGAATATCTGCACCGTTTTTGGAGACCCCAGTTGCACAATGAAACATATACCTTCTATGAAGAAATAAGCCAGGCATCTGTTTGTATTAACATAGAATTGTAAAATCACATAATGGTTTGGGTTGGAAGGGACTTTAAAGATCATCTTGTTCCAACCCCCTCCACCATGGACAGACTAGAGCAGGTTGCTCAAACCCCCATCCAGCCTGGCCTTGAATGCTGCCAGGGCTGGGGCATCCACAGCTTCTATGGGCAGCCTGTTCCAGTGCCTTACCACCCTCACAGCAGAGAACTTCTTCCTAATACTAATCTAAGCCTACTCTCTTTTAGTTTGAATCCCTTAAAAACATCATTTAGAGTAGTTCAGGTAGCTGGCAGCATACCTGTTCAGCATCTCTTGGTCCTTGGCCAAGGATGTTTTTCTCAAGGTGAAGTCAGAGCTATGCAAGTGCTTTGTGAGTGTTGAAGAAGCAGCAACATCTAACATGCTATAGCTGGAAGGCGTTCAGGTCACATGAACAGTGAGAATTGTCCTTCACCTGTAGAAAAGGCCTGATTTCGGACAGTGATTCCTGTAGAAAGCATCACAGTTGCTGACTTATCTGTAGCCCACCAGTAAGGAAGACATGCCAGAGTTCTGTCCTATCTGTACAGCTTTGTGCTTCAGCTGTCACAGTTCTGGTGACTAGCATAAATTTTAACCATTACTAGACTTAGTAAAAATAGAGGATGATGTTGGTTTAAAAAAAATGTATTCTGGTGTGGCAGAAACTGTGACAATTACTCCGTAAGCTCTTCCGGTGTACATGAGATGGTCCCTCCTTGCTCCCGTGCTGTGCCTTACTCTCTCTGGCAACTTTGTTGCCTGAGCCTGTCTGTTGCTGTTTTCATTTGAATTCCAAGGAGTTTTTCTTGTGTTTTTTTAATTTTTGCCTACATTCCTTCTGCTTTTTTCTTCTGTTCTGCTTTCTTCAGTTTACAACTTCTGCATTTCACTTGCTGTCTGCATGTGCTGGTGTTACAGAGCAATGCTGTCTGTCTGAGGCTGCGTGTACTGTGAACACTGGTCATTTGGGAAAGAAAAAGGACTGGTGATCTATGATGGGGAGAGAACTGGTCATCTGGCAGCCGTTTGTTGGCTTTGCAGGAGAATGAAGCTAAATATGCATGTCCTGGTGTGACCTTTCCCCTGTTCAGGCTGGAAATCCCAGTCTGTAATATCCATGTGCTTTTGCTTTTAAATTAAGTAAATTTAAGAGGCCCTAGCCTCTAGAGTCTCTCTTTAGCATTGGCCAGCCTCAAATCACTACCTCTGATCACCTTCACTCACCTGCTCTGAGCCGCTCATATTCCTCTCTTGAGGAGAGATGAGAACACTGGGCTATGCCAAGATCTGTTCTGTGACATCCTGGAATCACATTTATTGGTGTAAATATAACCTTATAAGTGCTGAAATGAATACATAATGGATATAAACACAGATTTTTCTGACTGTAAACTACTTCCAAGGAAACTTCTGTCAAATTAAGTAGGTTTTCTTTGGGTGGAAGAGAGATGGGAAGATGTGGATACTCCTACATCTATTTTAAAAATAGTATTAGATTAAGAGAATCTTTCACGTGTTCAGGATGAAGTTTTTCAATATCCATCATTAAATCTTTTTTAGAGTAGTGACATAGTGTACATTGAAGTATTCCTGACAATTTAGAGTCTTCTGGTGAGGAGCAATGGTATCATGTTTAAATGCTATTTAACTCATTGGGCATCCCAGTGCATTGTGGTTTTTGGGAGGGGGTGTGTGTTTGTTTGGTTTTTTGGTTTTGGTGTTGTTGTTGTTTATTTTTGTTTGTTTTGTTGGGTTTTTTGTTTGTTGGTTGGTTTGGTTTTTTGTCATTGTTTTGTTTGTTTGTTTTTGTTTTATTACTATTATTTTATTCTATTTTCTTCCTGTAATACATTCCTGCAAACAGAATGCAGGAAAAAATTTTCATCTTCAGTCACTTGCATTTGACTCAGTAAGAATACCTTGCATATTGCTCAAGTTATATGCTGATAATCATTGTAGAGATTGCGTGTGTTTTCATCAGATCTTAAACAGCTGTAAAATTGTGTCCTTATCTAGAAGATTCCATCAGTAATTCTCTTAGATAACCAAGGTGTCAAAAGAGTAAAGTTCTAGGTTTTGTTTAAGTGCCTCAGCAGTCTGTGAGCAAAGAAGTTTACCTTGGTATTCGTAATTGGTGCTTGAGTGACTGAAGTCCTTGAATGTTGGAGATGCTGAGTTATGTTATTCTGTTTTGTCTTCTGTGCGATTTGTTGTGTGCATGTATAGGGCAGGCTAAGCCTCAGATCACTGTGGGTTTTAGGTAGGTCAAGAGAGGTGAGGCTTGCAGGTACCTTGTTCCACTTCAGCCCTAATTCATCTTCTTGTTTTATTAGAAGAGGTAGTTGTAAATATCTCTAGGGACGTGTTATAAAGCTGCATTAAGCTAGCATTAACGTCTTAACGTATTAGTATCTGGGGTCTTGTGGCATTAGTGTCTCAAAGGTGATGAAAGTACTGCCTTTAAAATATGTGCAGTATAAAGAGTAATATGAGTACTGTATCTGCTTATTCTAAAGTATCAGGCCAAATATTAAAATATCTTTGAATTTCTAAAGCTGAGAAAACTCATTGTGCTGCTAGAATACTCTGGGAAAAGTAAAGTCACAGTAATTAAAGGCTTCGTTGGTAGTCTGTTTCCATGTCTACATTTCCAGAGACTTGTCTTTGGCCTTCTTATTTCTGATCGCCTTAACATATCTTTCTAGGGAAAGTAAATTCATATAACACTTTGCATTTTTCTTTTTTCAAGTGAGACTTTCAACTATTATTCCTCATCACTGTCCTGCGCTTCACCTTGGTTTCCATTAAACAGCATGGCCAGTGGTTTCCCCTCTATTGTAACTGTGAGCACCAAGTGAATTTGTTGTGCACGCAGGGAGTAGTCTCTGTGGGGACACAAGAGGATCCCAAGCTTGTGGCAGTCAGGAGTGAGGTGTTGCTAGTGCAAACTCTGTATTGCGTGCACTTCTGTGTCTTAGGTGTCTGACACTGACTTAGCCTTAATTTCTGGGGGGACCAGCACATACTTCCTGTTTGTGAAGCCTGGTTTCCTCAGGACCGTGCACCAAGTGTTGCTTATGTGGCAGCGGAGTTACACAGAGGGAGGTCCAGCATGGCTTGTGTGTAAGGCCATACAGCAAAGCCTTTCAAGACTTCAGTGCATGTGATACAGCGATGTATGTAATTAATTATTAGACTGATTTTTAATACTAGGAAAAGTGCTCTGCTTTTCCTTTAGAAATTGAGGGTTTCTGACTTTTCAGGAGTGAGAAACAGCAGTACCAGTGCTTGCGAGGTTCCATGGAACTTGTCCGGGGTTCAGTATCAGTATCCCTTTACACTAGCTACCTTTCTGTCCTTACAAGGAAAAAGAGGAAGCAGCTTCTATGTCAATTATTTTACACAGTGTCTGCTTAGCAGACTATGTCAATTATTTTACACAGTGTCTGTAGCAGCTTTTCTGAGGATGTGTATTTTTTCCCTGAAGCAGGCAATTGATGGGCATGGTATGGATACCACAGCCCGAGATCCCACCTAGGGCTATGGGAAGAAAGAAAAGCACAAGTATTGTTAGTGAGTTCTGACATATTGTTGTTGGGTTCTGGCACAGAAGGGAAATGGGAAACTGTCATCTTTGATGCAAGTGAAACTTCACAATGGTAGGTAATAGACATTTTCAGATCTTGTGGTGTTTAAAGAACTGAATACAAAGTAATTTCCTCAAAGTGGTACATATTCAAGTGACTTGGGCTCTTTGGTGAATGGGATCGCTGATCCATGTGCCGGAAGACTTTGGATAAATACTTTGGTGATGTTGTCAGTTTTACAGAAAGGGTCAGTTGTGAGTTGATTTATCTATCAGGGCATATCATATACTTGATTATGTGGGCTGTTCATAACACAGCTCTATGCTGCTTGGAGAACAACCCCATCTAAAATGCTAATGCTTGAACTGTGTTCTTTAAAGCGCTGTTCTCCATCTTTCTGTTAGTTAAATTACTATTTCTCAGCTGTGTTTCAGTCTACACTTGACACAGGATTCACTTGGTTGTCTCTGCCACTGCTTCCTCAAGTGGGAATCTAAGAATAAGGTTCATTCTGTTTCCAGGTTGTGGCTAATTACTGCAAAGTTCCTTTTAAAATGGTGCTTCTGAAAGAATCCCATTTTCTCAGTAACTTAAAAAAAAAAATTTCTGTTTGAAATGAAAACTGTAAAACAGGAAGTTTAAAACTTTGTATGTTGCTGGATGGTTAGTAACTAAACAATAGTAAATTCAAATTACTCTCGATACAGAGTGACTTTATTGGCTCATCAGAACAAAGCCATCTGTCCACAGTCAAAATTTTGTCTCTGACTTTTGCTTGTTGTCTGCTGATAACAATTGATTCCAGACTTCTATTTCTCGTTTACTTTGTATTCCTATGCAGTTCCACTCCCAATGGTTATTCGTTACTGCAGGGATATTATTGTTGGCATGGGGAATGTTATAAGATTATAATGAAAAATATAATGAAATCATAATGTTATTGAGAATAAATGGTACCATCCAGAAGATTTTCCTGGTCTTCACTAGTGGTAGGTTTGTCCCATAAAGAGATGGGTTTGCACAAAAGTTTGCTGGGATTCAAAAAGTTTGCAGGTGGGCTTAGGCACTGGTGTAAGCCCTGCCTTTATATAATCTGCAAAAGTGGAGAGACAAAAGCAATCAAGTCTGATTCAAAGCAGGTGATACTTCTCTGTTTTAAATATTTTTTTTTCTCAGACTGTTTTGAGCTGGATAAAATTCTTTTGTGATTAATGCAAAATGCTTCTGGGAAGGACTGCAGAGGAAGGAATGTGTATATGATTCCACTGAATCTGGTGTGCTGCAATGCACAACCTGAAATGGGAACACATAAATGGGACCAGGTGGTGAAACCACCTCTAGCCTGCTGCCTCTCATACTCCACAGACTGTGAGAAACCACTGCCATGTCCAAAGAGGATAGCTCTAGATTTAGTTTAGATATCAGGAAGAAATTCTTTCCTGTGTAGAATTCAGAATTTCTTCCAGATATCAGGAAGAAATTCTTTACTGTGAGGCACTGGAACGGGTTGCCCCAAGAAGCTGTGGATGCCCCATCCCTGGAAGTGTTCAAGGCCAGGTTGGATGGGCCCCTGAGCAACCTGGTCCGGTGAAAGGTGTCCCTGCCAGTGGTGCTGGGGGGAGTGTAACTAGATGATCTTTTAAGGTCCCTTCCAACCCAAACTGTTCTATGAATATGTGATTGTATCTGTTATTTTTTTATTGTTCTAGCATTGATATGTTAATGTCTTCTGAAAAAGAAGAGGACCCAGATGTTATTCCTGAAGACAGCAGTCTGCTCACTCTTCGGTATGCTGTTACAGTGCTTTCACAGTACCCTTATATGGGGTGGGGTGGAAAATCAGCACAGAAGTACAGCTGGCTGCTCGTTCCCTTTACAGGCAGTGGTGTACTTTCTGAAGCACAGTACCAAAATACCGTAAGGGCAGAAACACCAGCTTATTATGGAGTCATTGGTTGAGTCTTCTGCTCAATGTTGCTTATGAATTTTTTATTAAAGTGTACAGAATATACCATCTTTCCTATTGGAGAAGGATTTCTGGATCTAGTTACTTCTGAAATAGTGTCTAAGTTTGGAGTGTGCAGGGGCCTTCTGATAATCATGTGTGTGAGGTTCCTCCAAAGAAACGTGTGTCATACCTCTAGTAACTCACAGTCAAACTGTAACAGCCTGAATGTGAGTACTGATGCTGTATCCAGATAACCTCTTCACCTGAACCTACTCTGTTTTGTTGAGTTTTGTTTTGTCTGTAGAATTCGTTGATACTACTGGTGCACTTCAGAGGTTAATCAGTATATGTTAGGTTTCTATCAGTTAGCAAACTTTGAACTCATGCTTGGCCAGTTCAGACTTTTGCTGTCCTTTACATAGCACTAACATAAAGAAATGTGTTTAGACTGTGATCAGTGTTAAGCCTGATTGTTACTGAAAATCCTTAGGAAGATCTGGAGGGTCAGTAAACTTGTCCTGGATGTTAAGGATTTGGTGTTCATGCAGTGGTTAAATACATGTATTTTAGTAGGTATTCTATTTATGGTACTCTTTCTTCTACAAATGATAATGAAGGCTTGTTTTTGGGTTTTTTTTTAATGTGTCTATGCTATGGGGCTGAGAAGGAATATTTGTGGGTTGTTTATTTCCTTGTGTTTTGTTTGAATGTGAATTCAGTTTTTTTGAAGTGGAAGGAATTGTTGAAACAGCTTCCTCAAAGGTTGCCAAGTGTTCTGTCCTAGAACAGCCTTTTCAAACAACATTTTGCTGTTTTTTCTTGTGAGTGTAAAACTGCTCACAAACAACCTGTTATTTGCACATAAGGGGAAAAAATCCATAAGCTGAAATCCACAAGCTGGCCTGTGCACTATCAGGTTTTGTAAGAGTCAGGAGATAAGTATTTTAAGTTAGTCTGTCCCACCAAGACAGGCAGGAATCCTGCTCTTTGAAAGCTGCTCTATAGTAGCTTGTGTCATTTAAAAATATGAAATTCTTGAAATTCTACATGGAAGTTGTTGAATAAAATTTTGTCTTGTGTTCCTGCCCCTCAGAATTAGAAAGAAGGACTTAGAAAGGAGAGAAGAAACAATTATTGTGGATCGGGCTTGCAGACAAGAAACTCTTACCTATGAGATGGTAAGTTGCCTGTCATCTCATAGGATCTCAAGACAGCCAAAATACAGCTTCTGGTTGCTTTTTTCTTCACCAATGTACACTGTAAATGTTTGCAGATACAGGTTTTCTGGTAATGATTAAGGATAAAGACATTTTGTAGAAAGATAGGACAGGAAGTCTGCTCTTAACTGTCTGTTAATACCAGAGGAAGTTAAGGAGGAACTCCAGCTCATTACCACTATATGACTGCTTTTTTTAAGTGCTGTGAACTTAGAGCTAGACATAGCGCTAGACAAAAAGTGTAGTGTTTTTGCTCCTGGAGTCCAGTGTTGGAAACTAAGCTTCAGTGTGTGAATGATTGTGAGCTAGTTTCTGTGGGGCTGAAAGAGGAAGACAGTAGCAGCACAGTGGCGGTAAATTACTAATTCTGAACTTTGTAACCCAAGTTTTTCAGCCATTCTGAACTGCCAGGAACCAAAAGTGTGGTCATCAGCCCCTCAAAAGCCTTATTGGAATTTTTAAACTATGTTTATTTAGTACCTTTTTTTTATGATTTCTTGACAACCACTGAAGTCCTAAACAGCAAAACCTCATTTTGTAAGTGTTCATAGAATCATTAAGGTTAAAAGACCTTTAGGATCACTGAGCCAAATCATTACCTTAACACTGCCAAATCTACCCCTAAACTGTGTCCCTAAGCACCACATATATGCATTCTTTGAACTCTTCTGGGGACACTGAAGTGCTGGAGTCCATGGCTTGAACAAGTCATGAACTGCTGTAAAAATTAGGGGCAGAAGTGTAGTGAGGAAAGAACCTCGTGTGACTATTAGACCTTTTTTCCCCTTGAGGTTTCCTGGTCTGTTGTGAGTTATCATGTTTCAGCTGTTCAGAGACTCAGGCACATTATATAAACTACATGATGCAACTACTCTGCTGGGCTCTTAGCCTGGGGAATATTTGACAAAATATTAGCAACAGAAGCCCTCATAAAGGGTTTCAATGAGTGGTGCCTTACTACTATTTCTGAAGAATGAGCACATGGTCATTTATTGCCTTCTTTAAGCAAGCTGTGTCAGACCTGTGATTCTGTGCGTTTAGAATGTGTCACATGAAGAAGGCAGATGCAAGGCAGAGAGTACAAGTATCTCCAAAGTCTCATGGGAGTACAAGTTTATGTTACTAAATCTGAGGAATACTTCGTGCTGGTGGGAGGTGTTTGTGCAGGAAATATCCTCTCTTGATTTGTTGGAAAAAGGAGGAAACTGCCACAGAAAAGTGCCCTCCCTCATTCTCACAGCTGGGCTGTATCTTAAACACAATGCAGGATGGAAATGTAGGAATGCCTTTACTTCTCTTCTAGAACACAGTACTTGTGACAAGGGTGGTGCTGGGTTTTGGGTTTGGATTTTGGAGAAATTGTGACCTCCAGCTATGTCTAGCTTCCCCAATAAGGGGAAGTGTTGCACTAACTGTAATTCTCATATATTTCATTCTGTGTATATTTTCTAGGTCAGTGTTTCCCAAGCTGAGGGTTGCAATCCCCCTTTACATATGAAAACATTCGAAGACCATTTCAAAGCATTAAGTGGTGAAAGTTGGTAGCTGCTGGGTTCCATGAGGGCAGAATGACAGCAGCCTCTAATTCCTTTATGCAGGGCCTCTCAATAGCCAAGGAGTAGCCAGCTGTCTTGCAACAAAGCTGAGAGATTAAGGAACATGCTTGAAATCAGTAATTAGAGCAGTTTCTCACCTTTCCACCTTGGAGAAAGTAGGCTGTTTTCAATTCAGAAAGCTACAAAGTCAAAAATGAGTTAGCATTTCTAAGACTGTTACCCAGGGTCTATTTTAAATATATATATATATATATATATAGTTGCCAATATTATATATATGTATGTGTATGTGTGTATATTTTTCCAGGAGTCACATGCAACTGGAAAGAGGCCAGACAATCCGACAGATCTAATTGAGGAGGGAGAACTGCTTTTAACTCTGAACATCTTTTATCCTGTTATATTTCAGAAGGTTGGTATGAAATTCTCTGGGTTGTATTCTGATTCTTTCCTATTCAATATCTTGCTCTCCCAAGCAGTTAAAATCAGTGAGTCCACTGAAGACGTGTGGTAAACCCTTCGACTCTGGTAATTTCTTAAGGCTCTTTCAGACTCTGGCCTTCATTCTGTTAGCAGTTTATGTAACAAAACTTTTACAGTAATTACTCAGTAGTTAATTTATTTTACAGAAAGCTCAAAATCTGAAACTAAATACATGAAAACTAAAGTACTCTTTCTTGATTTGGGATAAGTGAGCTCTGACTTTCTGTCTTTCCTGCACTTTCCAATGGAGAATGTAACTTTTGAGTTTCTGAATAAAACTAATAAATGTCAGTCTTAGGAGAGGCTGTGGCAAGATGCTGTTCAGAGAAGTGATGTGCCAGATGCTACAAGGAATGACCTTAAGCTGTCAAATGAAGAGCAGTGCTGAGGCTGACAAGTTAAAATTTATCTGAAGTTTGTATGCTGTGTTCTTCATAGCATAAAGATCACAAACCCTACCAAACAGTCCTTGTACTGGGCAGCCAGAAGCTCACTGAGCTGAGAGACTCGATTTCCTGCGTCAGTGACCTCCAGATAGGTGGTGAGTTCAGCAGTCAACCAGATCAAGCACCAGAGCACATCAGCAAGGTAAAACTTTCTATGTGGAACCCTCTACATATATAGGAGCCTTGAAAACATAGAGAGGGAAGTAGAATTTTGTTTCATTGTTTTTTCTTCAGCCCTATATTCAGCTGCACTGGTTCTGCCTGTTGGTTGCACTGCAAGTAAATACTTCATAGCAGCATTACCAAGGTGATCTGTTTTGTGCAATGTCACAAAAAACATAATCATTGCTACTGCTAGGAAATAGAAACACTAGCAGTGAGTTTTTCATAGATATATCACTGTGATTTATTTTGAGCTATATTCTGAAACACCAGAGGTAATACCTAATGTAGAACCATCCCACTATGCTTTGTTGTTTGCAACTGGATGCTGATCAAAAGTAGGGATGAAGATTATTCTTCTCTCCCAAAGTCGCCAGGTGTTTCCTGGATATGAGCAAAACAAGTCGTCTAGTTGAAAGTACTGAAATTGATCATACATTGATCAATTGATAATGTATGTCATGATCAAATGGTTGAGGTTGAAAGGGACTTGTGGAGGTCATCTGGTCTACCCCCTCCACTCAAGCAAGGCCATCTACAGCTGGTTGTCCATGACCATATCCCGACTTTTTTTACTTGTCTCCAAGGTTGGAGGTTGCACAACTTCCCTGGACAACCAGTGTCAGTGTTCAGTCACCTTCACAGTAAAGAAGTGTTTATTGAGGTTCAGGAGGAACTGCAGGTGTTTCAGTTTGTGCCCATTGACTCTGATCCTGTCACTCAGCACCACTAAAATGAGCCTGGCTCCATCCTCTTTGGAACCTCCCTAGAGGCATTGTGTATGTTAATAAGATTCTCCTACCTGAACTTTCTCTTCAGGGTTATCACTCACAGCTTTCTCAGCCACTCCTTTTAGGAGAGATGCTGCAGCCCCTTCATCTTCATTGCCCTTGTGGGACTCTTTCTCCAGTATGTCCATGTCTCTGTTACACTGAGTAGCCAAGAACTGAAGACAGGACTTTAGTTATGGCCTCACTAGTGCTGAGGAGAACTGCAGGATCACCTCCCTTGACCTGCTGGCGGTATTTTATCTAATGCAGCACAGGATCCCATCTGCTCCATCTGCTGTCTTTGCTTCAAGGACACATTGTTGGCTCATGTTCAGTTTGGGATCCATCAGGATCCTTTTCGACTAGCTGCTCTCCAACTGAGTGGCCCCCAGCACACAGTGGAGCATCAGCTTGTTTATCCCCCAGGGCAAGACCTTGCACTTCTCCTTGCTCAACCTCACCGAGTTTTGTTGGCCCATTTCTCTGGGCTGTTAAGATCCCTCTGGCTCGCAACAGGATCATCTGGTGTATCAGCCACTCCTTCCAGTTTTGTGTCAGCAGCAGAGAAGGTAATGATAACAGACAGAAATGAATAGAAGAATCTGTCTGTAAAACACATTCCTACCACTGTGTCTTTGTGCAGGTCATCTGAGAAGTCCTGTCTTTGGTCCTGGTGTCTGCTTTTCCTGTCCAGAGTTAATGGCTCAAGGAGGCCTCTGGGCACAAATGAGCATCCCCAGACTGGCCTTCCCAGTCTTCTAAAATGTTTTCCCATTTAGAATAAATAGGGAAAATCTTTATCAAATCCTTGAAGAGTGGCTGAGGGAGAAAAGAAGGCTCAAGGGAGACATTATCACTCTATGCAACTATCTGAAAGGAGGGTGAGGAGGGTGTAGCCAGATAGGGGGTCAGTTCTCCTGGGTAACAAGAGACAGGATGAGAGGAAACAGCCTCAAACTGCACCAAAGAAGGTTTAGATTGGATGGATATTAGGAAACATTTCTTCACTGCAAGAGTGGTCAGACACTGGAACAGGCTACCCAGGGAAGTGATGGAATCACCATCCATGCAAGTGTTCAAAAATGTGTGGATGTGGAATTTGGGGCATAGTTTAGTGGTGAACATGGCAGTGCTGGGTTAATAGTTGGACTTGAAGATCTTAGAGGTCCTTTACAACATTAATGATTCTATTATTCTGTTCCAACCACTTCCTGGGAAGCAGGGCNATTTCCTCTCAGTCTCTCACCCAGCCCCAGCCCACTGGTCTTGGGGAGACTTGGAGAGACAGCCTTGAAGCTGTGCAAGCACTGCTCACCAGTGGCCAAAACACTGATGTATTATCCACTCCCCCTTGCCAAAAA
>VXBT01011644.1:26967-53892 GCA_013400235.1 Oriolus oriolus
ACATGGCAGTGCTGGGTTAATAGTTGGACTTGAAGATCTTAGAGGTCCTTTACAACATTAATGATTCTATTATTCTGTTCCAACCACTTCCTGGGAAGCAGGGCCTCAGCATGCATAGTGGCTGCTTTGGAAGACAAATGCTTTCCCCCTGAATGGCCCTTCCTCTTTTCCTCCAGCTGTTATTGCTGAGTGCAGCATCATATGACATGGGATGTCCTTTGGGTCAGTTTGGGTCAGCTGTCCCAGCTATATTTCCTCTCAGTCTCTCACCCAGCCCCAGCCCACTGGTCTTGGGGAGACTTGGAGAGACAGCCTTGAAGCTGTGCAAGCACTGCTCACCAGTGGCCAAAACACTGATGTATTATCCACTCCCCCTTGCCAAAAAAAAAGAGCACCCACTAAAGGGGCTGCTGTGAAGTAAGTTAACTCCATACCAGCCAGTCTCTGTGCACTTGATCAGAGCACAAAATACTTTTTACTGAAATGAGAGAGTATTATTGAAGTCTTGTCCGCTGCACACACGCATGTGCACACTCACTCACAACTAGCACATGAGAGCACTTCCTGGTCACATCTGTATAAACAAGATAGGCATGCAATTCTGGAAGGTCCAGTCACCTCACTTCTAGGGTCTCCCAAGAAAATCTATCATCCTTCAAAATTCTCCCTTAGTTACAAAGTTTGTCACATGTAGACAGTGCATTTCTAACGTTCTCCTCTACCAAAAATAATTAACAGTTTATGGCACTTGTACCAGCAGTGCGGGAGTCACCAGATGCCAAATCAACTCCAGAAGCTGAGCTAACCATTAACGTGCTGGCACCATGTTCTCTAAACCATATCTCCAAGTGCCACATTCACACACCTTTTCAGCATTCCCAGGGATGGTGATTTCACCACTTCCCTGAGCTGCTTATTCCAATGCCTGACCATCACCTGCTGATGGGAAATAAAGAATAAATCTCCTTTTTTTCACTTAGCTTCTGCATGCAGCCTTTGCTTTTTCTCATTAAGCTGCCTTTCTCTGAACCCATGAGCTTGCCTGTCTTTTGTTTCCTCAGTCCTGTTAAGAAAGAAAAGTGAGAGAGCAGCTGAATAGGTATCTGGTAGCCACCCAAAGTCAACACACTGCATCTTGCTGATTTTTTAAAATATTATTTTTTACAGTCAGTGCCTTGCAATTACTGAATTTGGGCAGTGATGCTTTTGTACTCGTTCTGTGTTTTTGTAGAAGTCCATAACTGCTACAATGGGGACAAAAACAAGAGAAAAGTGCTCAAGTAACCTGTAATGGCTTGAGAGCAGTATCAGTGGAGTAGCTGCATAGTTGGCAACCACATGAGCCTAGCTGTCACACTAGCATCAACAGTCAGAGCAGAACTTTTCTTAGACACCTGTAGAATGACATCTCTTAATATGATTTAGATACCTAAAATGCTTGGATTTTTGACATGTTCTTGTTTAAGGTGTTTAACTTCTCATAATACTAATGGAGATTTCTCTCTCTGTCTCTCAGGATCTCTACAAATCTGCCTTCTTCTATTTTGAAGGCATCTTTTATAATGATAAAAGATACCCAGAGTGCAGAGATCTGAGCAGGTACAGTATTTGTAGGTCCTAACTAAGGCAAACCTTAAGGAACATAAAATTTGTTTCATTTTGTTTATGACTTGGGGTGTTTCAGATACTGGAATGTCTAGAGTATGAAGCTGGAATGGATTTTTCCTGCTGTTTTTCCATGATGAATGGATTTTTACAGAGGAGTTTAACTTTACTTGCTCTACTTATTCCTTCCATTTGCTTTCCTTTTGAAAAGAGTATGAATCCATTTTTTAACCTGCAAATCCTGTTCTGCACTGTTAAGATGCGATTTCTGTGTACGGTGACAGGTGCCATTTTGTATGGGCTTTTTAAGTGCCCTCCCTACTTGTGATGGCAATCAAAAGACTTGCCTGTGAGGTAGAAGATGGGTCAGAAAGACAAGAAGCTCAGCCGTGGTTATCCTGCTCAGTCTTGAAAATACACTGAATGCCTCCATTGTAAAGTCAACATGGGGTCTGTGTGACTGATCAGAAAAGAAATCTGAGATTTTAAGGAAGTATGGTCTTGCTGATACACTAGTGAGATTTAGGAGATCAAAATGTTTAAAATGGCTGGTATGGAAGAGCTGGACCCTGTTGTTCTGCCAGACTTTGTGTGTGACTTCAGGGAAATTAATATTTTATTCTTGTCTTTCTGTCTGTGAACAATGATCTTCACAGAAGGCTTGTCATAGCATACGCAGCTTGTAGAGTTAGATGCCTTGTGTGTAGGAGTGTGCTGAAAAGCCAGAAAGAAATTGACAGTGGCCAGTGCGCTTCCAGTGCTAAATTTTGGAAATGTAACTGCACTTGTCAGCTTTGTGTTTCTCCTTGACAAAAACAAAATAAAAAAAGCTTTTTAGTACTTAAAAACAAAGTTACTGACCAAGGGGCAAAACGACCTGGTAATAACTTGAATTATTGGACTACTTAAGAAGTACTGTGCTGTGAACAATCTGACCTGGTTGGGTGCCATCAGGAGCATGCACTGACTGAAACTCCTCAGGAAGCTGCCTGGTGAGGACTGAAAGGCAGATGTTCCGCAAGAGCAGTGCACAGTTCTATGGGGTTGTGGTATTGCTGTGAAATCACCTTAAATTATTACAAAATGTTGTGAACTGTTTTGATTTCCATCATTTAACTGTCAGCATGTCCCCCAAGGCATCTTTTTCTGGGCATTCAGTTCATAGCTTTGCTATGCTGATAGCCCTTCTCTTTTCAGAACAATTATAGAGTGGTCAGAATCTCATGACAGAGGCTATGAAAATCTTCAGTCTGTTAAGATGGAGGACTATGTATTTAATGATTTATCCCTCAAAATTGGCTTTCCATACCTTTACTGCCACCAAGGGAACTGTGAACACATCATTATAATCACAGATATAAGGTAAGTTACTATTCTTTGGGAGTCCTTAGGCAATTGAAAGTAAGCCTTCTCTGGACAAACTTCAGCCATTAAGTGTTTTCAGACTAACTTATTTGCTTTAAGATTATTCTGCTGCCTTCTGCAGAGCTTAAATTTTTCTTCCATATACATGGGAGTATCTCTGAAAGAAGAAGAGTAATCTCCTTGCTTTTTTCTTCTTAGTTTGCATGCAAAGACTGCTTTCTAATTAGTGTGGTATGACTGTTATATAACAGGAACGGCAACCACAGTGTCAAGATCTATGTAGAGCCAGTGTGTGGCAGATTTACATACTGGAGCACCAGGGAGTAGAATGTTATGGGGTGTGACTGGTATTAGTTTGAACTTGAAGCTAAGGGGCAGGAACTGAAAAGAGAATAGAGGAGTGGAAATAGTGGGCAGAGGTGGATAGGCCAGGAAGAGAAGGAGAAGGTGATAGTGACTGTGAGGTGGCAAGCACCTCAACAGTAGAACTATTGTGTACATTTTACTGAGTGCATAACTAGAGAGAGCACTCTTCTGGTTGTCTGTAGTGGGTGGCAGGTCATTTTCTGTTCCCAGGAGCCTTATGTACCAAAGCACTGATAATACATTGTGCTTTCCAAAAGGAACACAACCCAAAGAAATGCGTAGATATTGCACGTAGATGATCTCAGCTTTATGAGCCTCTAAAGATTGACCTGGCAATAGCTAGTTAGTCTGTATAGGAGATAAAAGCTTTAAAAAGACCACAGAAAGGAGATAGTCTGAAGACTTCTGAGTTACTGCACAAACTGAATTTACTTGTGACCATAAAATCTACAGATGGTGCAACTAGCAGTCTATCTCCAGATCTTCATCTGTGTTAAGAAATGTTAAGCAGAAGTCTAGTTGTAGTTTACGTGAGAATTTCAGTTGTGTCTTATATTCAGTCTCCATGCTTATGTTCAGATAAATTTCAATATGGCAGTCTTTTTTGTATGTATTTATTTGTGGTGTATTTATTTATCTCCCGCAAGGCTTATTCATCATGATGACTGTCTGGACAGGAATCTATATCCCTTGCTAATCAAGAAACACTGGCTATGTACCAGAAAATGCTTTGTGTGCAAAATGTATACAGCAAGGTATGCTACGTTCGTGACCCTATTGTCATCTTAATTAAGTATTTCTAGGTGCTGCTGTTAACTTTAAAAAACCAGTAAACATCAAAGCTCTGTGTGTGGTTCATAATAATAATACTAATAATCTTTGCTCTTCAAGCAGTTGAGCTTTCTCTAACCAGGAAAAGGCTTTCTGCAGGTAATGTTCATTTGGAGATGATTCAGGAGGTTCAAAAGAACTAAAATGAGTAAGAGATCAATTATTTGGCTTATGTTCTTTTGCATACCTAGAGCTTGGCTCTCTTACCAATTACTTTTGAAAATCCTACTTTTGGGGGAAAATGCTGCATTTTTCCCCTTTGCAAGACATGTGTTTCAAATTCATTTACCAGAAATCATACTAGAGCTTTTGTTTAATCTAGCATCTATGCAGGTATAGATCTGTCCAACTCTAATATAATAAAATCTAGAGATATTTAAAAGGCATGTAACTTTCCCCACGCGAAACTCCTAACCTCTACCTGAAAACTGTGTGCTCTACAGCTGTTCTTGAAGGAACTCTTTGTGATTTTCTGCAGTTAAGAAAGCAGACTATGAATTTGATGCTCTTTATACACTTTAGTGATGTTAATTTAGATATGAGACAGACTTTCAATAAACAGCAGAAATTTCTCTAAAGACTAGGCTAAGCTCCCTGATTTTATAGATCTGAATGATTTATTTGCAGAAACACTGGTTGCCTTTTTTTCCCCCAGGACAGCTTATGCTCTCAGCCTCTGTTTGATACAGCAACTGTGTCTTCGTTGTCTTGCTTGCTTGGCCTTAGACTTCCCTGGAATCAGGCAAAGAGCCAAATCCCCTTGACATGAAGTCCATTGTAGTGTTCCTAGCAGAGCCCTGAGGATTCCTTCACAAGGGCCTATGATCTGTGAGGCATTTGGCCCTAAGGGGAGGTGGAGCCAAAGGGTCAATATGGGGGAAAAATGGAATGGCGAGGGCATTACCAGAGGTGATGTAAATGCATTAAATTAAAACCAGGATTAAGCACTAAGCTTAAGTGGGGACATGCTAAACCATGGACAGCTGAGCTGCTTTGGCTGGCTGTGCTGTGTGTTCTAATCTGTGCAGCTAGCATCTGTAATCACCAGAGGCCTTCAGCTGTCATGGCCTCTTGAGTGCTGTCATATATTAATTACTCAGTGACATGGCAGGCCCTCCTTGTACGTGTTAACTCGTGTTCACGTTAACTTCAGTGCTTGCTGGAGTGTGCCACAATCCTCACCTTGTCTTGTCTGCATCATTCGGGTCCTGCTTTTAGACTCCTAAATGATTTTGATTACTCAGAGGAGCTTGGGTCAGTACATGTCTGCTCCATATCACAGTTTCTGATTTATTATCAGATTTATCTTTTATGACTTAGATGGCCACAGGGTGGGCAGAGGATTCCTGGGGTTTTTTTATGCACTGTACCAGCTACACAGGTTTGAGGAGTTTCTCAGGAAGTGCTGCTGTAGCTGCTGGGATTTACACAGAGTGGGTGTGAAGTTTGGAAATGACCTGTATGCTTGGGATGGGAGATATGCAATATACGTAGTACCTAGTGTATATAAAATTATTACTGATGTTTGTTGCTGCCATCCCCAATCCTGAGTAAAATGTTGAGATGTTTGTCACAAGTGTGTCGCACTTGTGAAAAAAATACTTGTGTTTTTGTAACCTGCAGGTGGGTAACCAACAGAGACAGTCTGGCCCCACAGGATCCTTGTTTCTTCTGCGATGTTTGTTTTCGGATGCTCCATTACGATGCAGAAGGCAATAAACTGGGGGAGTTTCTTGCATATCCTTACGTTGATCCTGGGATTTTCAACTGAAACTGACATGCGCCAGGATGAATTCAGTGAACTACATTGTTGAATGTGTTGCTCTGGCTGTTAAAACCACTGGACAGCTTGAGATTTGAGCATACTGCTGGGTTTTGGGTTAAGCATGTAATCCTCTCCCATGAGGTGGAAGGAGCCCTTTGCACTTGAAGTCTGTCTGGTTTGTTTTTCTGAGTAAGTATGATTTTACAGATAACTTGGCATGGAAAAATACAATACACTTTTACAACATTACAGTAGTTTGGATGCTCTGGACTGTAAAATGTGGATGTTTGAGAATACCTGGCAAAAGAAACCATGATTTTGAGACGCTCTGTGCCTCCAAGGCTCTGTAAACCTCTGAGGATGAGAACATGGTCTATGGATATCTTACCTTGAAAACTCAGGCAGTTGCCATCTTTGAACAAGGGTGGATGGATGGCTCTGGATTTATAGGGAGGAGAATGCTTTCTGAGAGAGAAGCTCAGAATGCTAGTTAAACTCTTGGATCTTTCCTACAAATGAGAGCTTGCATCTGAAGGCTTTTGCTGTCCTTGGTTTCTGACTCTGAGGACTGATTCTGTAGAGAAGGAAACTACATTTCACCATTCACTGAATTGTAGCCTGCCTTTTAAATAATTTTGTCAACTGTTTACAGTGTTCATTGTGCACCTTTTTTTTTTAGTATCATTCTATTATTGTAAGTAATAATTTTTTAAATTAGGATGTGACCAATTTGTAGTTCCTAGTCTGTTATTAAACTGAAACTCTGTTGTTGCCTTTCTCTGGTCTTAATTAAGAGCCAAACATGGTTAAGGGAAAAGCGGGTTTTTACCTCAGTATTTATTTAAGGATCCTTAAGGTGCACCACTTTGCCAAGGTGGAATGTGCCAAAATGCCCACACACGATAGATTGCATATACAATTTATAGGCCTTGCAAATTAGCATATCTATCAAAGATTCCCCAATGAGAGACTCGAATGAACGCCCCATCCCAAGGAATTCGTCCCTGGATGGGCCTATCTGAGTTTACAGGATGTGTTCTAGGGAAGACCTTGGTTCCTCAGGATAGCGTGGGGCTTTCTGGACTCCAGCCATGAGGCCTCCAGGATGTTTGGTCTCCTGGCTTAACGGAACATTAGGTCCATGCCTAAGTTATTGGATTTAAGGAATTACAAGTATGCATGCTAAAAGCACATAAAAGCTATACAAAAGGGTATATAAAAGAAAAGGCAAAAAATCATCATGGCATCACTGTCAAGACAGGATATACTTTTTTTTAAAGTCTTCTGGAATTAAGATTTTAGTGGAGATCTTTGTTTAGGAAAGTTAGCGCTAACTGCTTTTCTTTTGACAGACAGCCTACTCTGACAATCTGCACACAGAAAAGTGACAAACTGAATTCTGTTCAGGTCCTGTAGCTGCAGATTCTGCCAGTGCTTACTTGATTATCTTCGATATCTTGAAACAAAGGTATCTGAAACACTTGCAGGACTCCATTGATCACTCACAGATCTTACTGCTTTCTGGTGGTGTATTAAGTCATGTGAATATAAATCTGTGCTTTTTTTAGGAATAAAAAAAAGCGATGGTTTTTTTTTCCTGTCTTCTAAATCAGCCAGCTGTTGGTCTGTGTATTTTAGTGAACCAACCACCTGTGAAAGCAGGTGTTGTTAGTTCTCTTACCCTTCAGGAATCTCCAGAAAAGGGAGTATCCTGCCCACCACAACTCTGACAAGTCCAGCTGCTGGGGCAGGGCTGTTTTGTGGTGCTGCAGCAGCTGCTTTAAAGGTCCTCTACAACACATCTCTGGTTGCAAGTTCAGTGTTTGCCTCACAAGTTGTTACCCCTCGTCTTTCCCCCATCTCCTCCTCTTTCAGCTGTCTCCCATAAACATACAATCTTCCCAGTCCTCTTCAGTACTGGACAAGGGATCACACAGAGAGCTAGAATGAGTTCTAAAGCAGTAATCAGTAGTTTTGTTGTGGGGGCATTTTTTTTCTTACTTCAGCTGTGGGGAGAAGGGAGTGGCAAAATATGAGTTTACTCTTTCATTAAATTAATTTGCCTCAAATATGCTGTCTCTCACATAACCCATTTATCTTCTTAATTAAAAGTTAAGGTCAAATATATTTCAAAATTGGTGTCTCTGCAGATTAAGAAATTTTAGTAGGCCAGTCTCATAGTTCCAGTAAGGCAGAGAGAAGTCTGGCCACAGTCTGGGTGTGGGAGCTGAGAGCATTCAGCGCTTAACTACAAAACAGAGAAGAATTGTATTAGAAGCTTGCTGTTCGTATGACTATGACCTGGTCCTATTCATATTCAGTGATTCATCTTAAACAACAAATGGAACCAGAAGGTTACACTAAGTCATAGTTTTTAAAGCTGTCACAGGACAAATGGGTCTGGTCTTGATTTGGTAAGTCTTTCTAAATGAGTCCTCTGAGTGAAATCCAGCATTGCATCCAGTGCCCATTTGTAGCTAGACCTCTGTGACACCAGCTGGATATTTGTGTTTAGCAACTTATAAAATGCTGTGTTTTGGTGATGAAGACATCCAAGCAGGTTTATTACTTCATCACAAAAAGTGAGAAAAAAAATTATTTCAAACTTCCCAAATGTCTTGGAGATTCTGCCCCTAATGAAAAGTTTTTGCCTTGCTGACAAGGTAATAGAAAGCTCTGTTTCTTGTAATGAGGAAGAGGAGAGGTCCCTCTGGTTTTACTGTTGGTACGAAGTTCAAAGCAAAACCTCATTCATGTAGGCAGTGTCACTTCCCAGTACTAACCAGAACCTTGTACCATTACCACAAGAGTCCCCTATGCACTTGAATGATAAGCAACTTAACATGGCTGCACAGTATTTCAAGCTGTAGTAAACTCCATTCTTGAAGTAGAGATGCTGTTGTCAAACCTAAGTCTGCTTTAAATTTTGTGCGTAAGTGTGTTTTCTTTCTTCAGAAAGAATCAGCCCTATTGCTTGTGAGACTTTTAAGTGACTGCCCAGTCAGCTCCAGCTCTTATGTTTGTATCTTTCAAGAGACACAGTTCAGGGCCACTCAGGCATCTTTGAAGGTGAGATGACACTTTCTACAGTCATGTCAGATTTTGTGAATTTGGGTTATTTCTGGTTTGTAAATGGGCAGTAAATTTAGGCAGCAAAAGCCCAAGCAGCTGCGTGGACAGTGTGACTGCATCACAATCAGGAGCTTCATCTCTATATCCAATCTCAGTTAACTCTTCGAAGCAGTGGCATGGTGACCCATTATTTCTGAAACAGTTGTGACAGATGTGTTAGCTTATCAATACTTGTGTGAAAACTAGATGGATTTGGCAATACGGCATCCTTGTCAAAGATACAATACCTTTTTGTTTTCTTCTTTTTTTTGTTTGATAAAAAGGGATGGTCAAAATTTAGAAGTGCTTTGTGTGAGGATTTCCAGTAACACTTTTACAGAAATACTTTCAAGGGTAAAAGTGGAAGTTGAGTTTCTTGAGGTTTCAATAAAGTACATTTCATGACTAGCTGGAATGTGGGTATCTGCAAAATCCAGCATATAGTAACCAACCTCTGTTTGTAAGCTAAATGAGAACACTGCTTGTCTGGTGGTTGAGCTGTACAGCCATGTCAGTCATTCCCCTTAACATCAGTCTGTTGGGAAGTGCTAGAGATTGCCAAAAGTCACAGTCTGTGGAGGCCAATCATTATGGCCATCTGCCAAAGACAGTTTTATACTGGAGCTGCCATGGTGTTTGAACTTGCAGGTTTAACTTCAGGTGTTGTCTTCAAGATCTGAAAGCTATTCAAACACAGGAGCAGGCATCCTCAAAATGTCAGAAGCCAACCAGGCAAAGCAGGAGGCCAGGTTGGCTGAGTAGGGATATTCTTTTTGAGTTCAGGCAGACCAAGAAGGTGTGTGCCTGGTGAAGCAAGGACAGGGGACATGGAATAGAGAGATCGTGCTCCCCACTGTAGGAAGAACACTTATGTATTTATGTGGTCAAAGCTCAACTGGGGTTGAAGTTCTCTAGAACTGTGAGCACAATAAAAAGACAGTGGGTTTTTTTTAATATATCAGTAACAGAAGGCAGTGCAGAAAAGACATTGCCCCTCACCTACAGGACAAGGATAATGTTTGTGGTGTCCCTCACAAACAGGAACATAGACAAGTCAGTGATGTTAATGTTTTCTCTGCCTCTCTTCAACATGGATTGTTGGCCATGGGGGTCCTGGTGCCCTGAGCTGGAGGACTGCAAGAAAGATCAACTCCCAGTGGACCCTGAACTTGTGAGGGATCTGCTGTTTCAGCTGCATCCCTTTAAGTCCATGGGGCTTGATGGAATTCATCCAAGAGTACTCAGAAGAGCTGTCTGATGTCACTGCAAGGTCTCTCAATGATTTTTGAATTGTTTTGGGAATTTGGAGAGGTCAAATGAAATCTGACTAACATTGTCCCAGTTTTCAAGGATGACCCTGAAAATTACAGACCTGTCAGTCTCACTTTAGTGACTGGTAAAACTATGGAGAAGATCATTCTGTGAGTTCTTGAAAACACCTGAAGGACAACGCAGATTTCGGTGAGAACCAGCATGGCTTCACAAGGGGAAAGTTCTGCTCATCAAATCTAATTTCCTTTTCTGACAAGATAACCAACCTAGTTAATCAAGGGGAGCCAGACCATGTAATCTTTTTGGATTTCAGTAAAGCTTTCAATACTTTTTACAGTATCCTCCTGGAAAAAAATGTCCTGTGCACAACGCAATAAATGCCTTGTGAAATGGGTGAGCAAGGAGTCAGGCACAAGGGGTTACAGTAAATGCGGTGACATCAGACTGGCCCTGTGCTCTTCATCCTCTTCATCAACAACCTGGATGCAGGACTTGAAGGAATAGTAAGTTTGGTGATGGTATTAAATGGGAGGAGCTGTTGACTCCAAGGGCAGGGAGGCCCTGCAGAGAGACCTTCATAAAGTGGGAAGGCTGGGCAATCACCAACCGTGTAGGTTCAGCAAGGGAAAGTGCCAGATTCGGAGAAGCACCAGGGATGGGGCAACCCTGGATGTTTGGACATACTGGGGAACGAGATGCTGGCAAGCAGTGCCATGGAAAGGGACCTGGGGGTCCTGGCAAGTTGAACATGAGTCAGCAGTGCCCTGGCAGCCAGGAGGGCCAACCCTGTCCTGGGGGGCACCAGGCACAGCATCGCCAGCCAGGCAAGGGAGGGGATTGTCCCGCTCTGCTCTGAGCTGGGGCAGCCTCACCTCGAGTGCTGGGGGCAGCTTTGGGCACCACAATGTAAGAAAGACACTGAGCTGTTAGAGAGTGTCCAAAGGAGGGCAACGAGGATGGTGCAGGGCCTTGATGGGAAGCCGTGTGAGGAGTGGCTGAGGTCACTTGGTCTGTTCAGCCTAGAGAAGAGGAAACAGAGGGGAGTTCATTGCAGTTACAACTTCCTCATGAGGGGAAGAGGAGGGGCAGGCACTCATCACTTCTCTGTGGTGACCAGTGACAGGACCTGAGGGAAGGGCCTGAAGCTGTGTCAGGGAGGTTTAGGTTGGATATCAGGAAAAGGTGTTTCACCCAGAGGGTGGTTGGGCACTGGAACAGGCGCCCCAAGGAAGTGGTCACAGCACCAGCCTGACAGACCTCAAGAAGTGTTTCTCAGTGCTCTCAGGCATATGGTGTGATTCTTGGAGTGTCCTGTGCAGGGCCAGGAGTTGGGACTTTGATAATCTTTGTGGGTCCCTTTCAACTCAGCATGTTCTGTGTGTTTCTCAGGATTTTTAAACTCTTAATTTCTAACCTGGCTGTCCTCTGTCAAATACCACATACAAGTTGTTCTAGTATCAGGCAAAGTCTATGTTCCAAGAAACACTCTTCAGAGACATTTATACCGATTCTATTCCCTTTCATGCCTCCAGGAATTAAAACACTTTACCAGTGTTTCTATTAAAATTCTAGTTAGAGGTCCCCAAGTTAATGCCCAAGCAGTAAAATCAAAATAGTACTAAAACCAGACTCATGTTTTTCCTGCGAATGGTTCTGTCTATACAAAGATCTCTTTCAGTTTAAAATTCTTTAATTCCATAAATTGTTCAAGACAGTGTTTTCCAACCATTCTGCATGAACAGGTTCTGTGAGAACACCACACTTTTCAGTATACTTACTATACCAAAAGCAAACCATAGAATCACATTGCAGTAAATTGGCACAACACGTTTTGCAACAACAAAACTACACCGATTTAAAAAAAGCCCAAACAATGAAGTATACTCATACATTAACATTGTAACAGCTATAAAAATGCCGCTTTCAACTCCTACAAAACAGTGAAAAGACATCCCCAACAAGAGTTGAAAACTGCACAGAGGTCAGTATTATAGGAAGAGAGCAGGTGTTATACAAATGAAGCAAGTGGAGAGTTAGAAGTATTTACACTTTTTCCTGCTATTAACTAGACAAACATACAGTAGTAAGTTAAAAATATACTACAACTCTAAGTCCTGTAACATGTAAGCATTTTCTAACTGGGATTTTCATGTTTTGAAATGTGTTACCTGTTAATACTGGATATAACTATTGGCAAAAGTGTTTAAATACTTTTAAACCAAGATTAAAGGGGCTTTTATTCCACAAAATTTAACTTCAAAATACTATGCTTATAAAATTATTTAGAATTTCAGCAGTCTATAGATTTCAAATGCAAAACTTAACAATCCTCTTTAATTTGTAATTAAAAAAAAAAACAAACAACAAAACTCCAGTGATGTCATTTGTTTTCAAAGGCAGAATCATCTGCTGGCTTTTCAAGCTCTCTCTCTTCACCACATGTCCTAGAAACACAACAAAGCAACGTTATTGACTATATACAAATGCTGCAAGCAAGACTTATTCCAGGTGACTGTACAGTCTAGAGCAAGCGATGCTGATGCACACTCAGCAGTACATTGATTTAAGAGGTTTACCAGCTCTTTGCTTAGAGTCAGCCACACAGGTGTTTTGGACATTACTTATTTTCTTTACTTGTTTCTCACTTCCAAGAAACCAAATGTTGCAAATAAAAATGTACAAAAAATACTGAATGAAAGGAAGTTTGTATGCTGGAGAGTCTGCAGCTTGTTTGAATTCAGACATGTGGATGCATTTCTCAATGTGCACTGTATTTGCAAGGAGTTTATTTTAAAATCTGGTTTGTAGCTGTTAGCCAACACTAAGTTCACAGATCCTGTGTCCAAGTAGCCATAAAGTATTTTTTTGAAAAGTGGGTTTGTTTCTTTATCAAAGTCAAAGCTCAGTGGAGTGTCACAGCAAACACCACACACACGCTTGATATAAATGCTTATTTAACTTATTAAGCAGAGGGCTAGAATGTATAACCTGTGTGAGAACCTACACTTGTGACTCCACTATGTTCCTGTAGCATGCTGCTTATTCAGACCAAATGAGTATTTGGCGTAACTGGTTGAAAACTCCCAAACCCACTTCAGTACCTCTGAGGCTGCCTCAAGCAAATATCAGATAAATTTTCATCTTAAAGGTTTGTTTTGTTTTGTTGAGTTTACCTTACTTAAATAACAATATTCCACTCTTTTCTGTACTTTTAACTTGGGAGATAGCCAAAAGAATTACAGGCAGCTGCAGTTTCTCCTGATGTGCATGAAGATAATGATTAAAGGAGCTTGCTCCAGCATACACTGCTGAACAAAAAGAATCCCTGACTGCAAGATGCAGAATGCTTGGAGAAAACAAAATGTACTTCAACAAAACAATTCAACTCTAGGAAAATTCTGGGCCTCATTTATTACTAAATTATATTATGTGTTTCTCTTTCTATAGAGATTCATTGCTTGTTATTTCTGTTTACAAAACATATTTTTCAGTGAAACCAAGGTTTAAATACTTAATGCCAGACAAATTCAAGCATTCTTATGGCTTCCTGTTTAAAATGGTAAGTGCATCCACCTCTATAAAGCATTAAGATTTCTGGACTTTCACAGGTCTAAGTCCTAACCTGCAATTTACCTGCATTTGAGTGATTCTATAGCCAAACTGCAGAACATTATTTAAAGTGGCTTTGTCTATTGATGACAAAACATGAATTCACAAAAAATTAATAAATCCCAATAGTTTCTCTAAGACTTGGTTCAGGCTTCCTTTGCTTCCAAATTAATAGCCTAAAACACAGGAAAAGGCTTTTCCTTGCCCTGTTCCACCACATGGGGATTCTCTCCAGTACAGGACATCCTGTAATGTTTTAAGTCTCCACACAGCAGTGAGTGAAATAACTTTTAAAATATTCATTCCAATCTTAAACAGAAGATTTGCACACTGTTATTCTCTAGAGTTGAATGAAAACTCTGTGAAGAGAAGAGCTCAACATGGTTAAGTAACTTCAATCTACTGCTGTTCTATTTTACATGATTAAGCAAGAGCAGAACAGATCCTCAGCTCAGTAAGGTTATTAACTCACTTTTTCTTACTGCCAGCTTCATGCCTATCTTTCTTTTCTTCAGCATTTTCTCCATTGTGTTGTGACTGGTTGGTGTCCTGGGCTTCAGAACCTCCATTCAGAATCTTTGAACCTTTAAAATGAAAAAGCAGGAAAGTGGTACTTGCAGGCAATAAAACTGTATTATAGTAGACCCTGATAATTTCTTTATCTTAATCAAATAAAACATTATAAATGTCTTTCCCTCACCTTGATACCTAGGCAGCTGAAACAATACAAAAGACACTAATAGATATGGCTTCAACTTCTGAAAATTCCATGGAATGTGCCTCATTCCATAGTTTTAGCAATGGGAATTGAACAGTATATATTTTTCATGCAATTTCAAGTTCTTCCCCTGCTTGCTAGGCTACAGATCATAGGCCTAATGCTTCTTTGTATTCTGAGCAGTGAGAGAATACACCTCAGCAGTAAATTCTGTTTACCACTCTAATCAGGTCAGGTAACTTTGGGGGATTCTTGTTACTTAAATCGTAGAAGTTAATAGTTCCATCACATCTCATTTACTCTCAACTCCAAGAAACTATGTACAGTAACTCATCTAAATTTTTACAGGCTAAGACATAGTAAAAAAGCAGATGATCGTTTAAAGATGACATTCTAGTAGTTTATCTGTTTATACTTGCTCAGAATCAGTTCTGAACCCAAAGGCCACAGGAGGAATTAATAAAACAATAAATGCTATATTCCCTTGTTACAAAGTAGGTAATCTGACACTGTACATCAAGTAGCATCAATTACAGCATTATTCTGTTTTGTATAAGTAGTCAGGGTTCAGGAGTTCAACTTTTAAAAGGGTAAAAGAATGCATGTAAGGATCAGAATCTTTTTACAGCAAACAAAGAAAAAACTACTTCCATAAAATATCCCCCTACTCTGATAGAACTTCTTCCCATTCTCCATGTGACTGGGCAACAATATGGCATTTCACTGTGTTCTGCTGAAGTTGTGTTAGCCTTATCTGGAGTGGCTTCACTAGCCAGACTATGCCCAGGAAGTATCAGTGTAGCTTCTTTATGTTAGAGTATTAGTTGTGCTGATCACTGGTTTGGGGAAAGATCTCTATGGGACCTCTATTTCATCATATATTCTCTCACCAGAAAATGGTTATTACTATAAAGTAGTAGGTCATTCTACCTCACATTTAATGTTTTTGGTTTTTTTAAATTCTGTAACATTATCAAGTTAGATAATTTACAGACGTAAAATTTGCAAAACTTAATTTTTGCAAAAGCCCTTTCCTTTAGCCAATTGAGAAACAGCCAGTAAACTTTACACCAAATTTGAAAGTTATTAATAGCAGTACTGTCCTTGACAACTTCAGATACGAAAAGGTTTCTATAGATTGGTGAAACTCCTACATCAAGGATGTTTTGAAGCTGGCTCAGAAATTAATGGAGACTATGTCTTTTATGTGACAAGAAAGTAAAGCCACAGTGACTTACCTGTTTGGTCCTTTTCCTTTTCCATTTTTTTGTTTGCTCCTTTCTTCCCCTGCTCTTTGGTTTTATTAGCTTCTTCATGCTGCTTTTGCTCAGCAAGTGATTTATTTAGTACTTGGGAAAGAACAGAATCTCCTTCCCCAACCAGAAACATGGTCTTGAACTTGTTATACAGCATTGTAGATTTCTCCATGATAACTTGGCTAATTTTAAATTTCCGTATCTGAAATCAAAGTAATAAAACAAGCTCCACTTAGGTCCTCATGTATCTGTGTAATTTTATTACATGCTGGATTAAATTATTCATTTAACCTACAATGAGATCATACACTTTTGCACTTCAAGTGTTACAGAAACACAAAACTGCCGGGTTGGGAGGGACCTCAACAGATCTGCCGGTCCTAGCCTTCATGGGAATGGGAGCCTGGGTCACATTATCAAGCACCCTTGATCCCATCACATCTTGAAAACCTCTAGCGATGCAAACTCTGCCACATCCCTGAGGAGGTTGTTACAGTAAAACAATTGTTCTTACTGTAAAAAAAATTAGTTTTTTAGTATCAAAATAAAACCTTTCCCAGTGCAACTTGTACCCATTGCCCCATATCTTCCCCATACATCTCCTGGTGAAGACGAAGCCTCCACTTTCTCTTTGCAGCACCCCTTTAAAATGCTGGAATAATGTTATGACTTTTCCAGGGAGGAAAGAACTAAACCCTTTAGTCTTTGCTTATAGGGCAGGTTCTCCAGCCCTTTGATCTTCTTGATGGCCCTCCTCTGGGCCCTTTCCAGTCTGTCTGCATCATTCTTGATCTGTAGGGATCCAGACTGGACAGAGTACTCCAGCAATAAATAAAACTGGTATCAATTTAAGAAAACATACTTTAACTAACATTGAAAATCTCACCTTCTTGAGAGTTAAAATCATCTCTGTATGTTTCTGAGCTTGTTGCATTGTGACTTGAAGGGATGCAAGCTCATCAAGAGCCTCAATACACCTGTTCACATCCTGTATATAAACAAGAAATTAGTCTGAAGACTTAACTTACATGTTAGTAATCTTTAATTAGCCACACTAATCTAACTTCTGTGCTCAATGACACCTTCTTATAATATCCTTCATTTGACTATGTATTTTATAACAATTTATATAGTCAAACTTTCCAACAAAAATTTAACACCAGTTGTCTCTTAGCTACTTCCATAAAAGGCAGATGATATTTGACTAACCTGTAACTTTTAACAAGAATTTTAAGCTTTCAACATACCAACTCAAGCTTTATGCTGCTTTCATGATTCTAGTACTTCTATGCTTGAAGCTGTTCTCCACAGTCAGGCTTTACCATGCACAATTTTTCACAAGTGATTAACCACTGAGAAGGCAGTAAAGCATCTTAAGTGGACTGTAGTTAATACAGAGAACTGTTCTTGTAGATTCCCCATGCCCCCAGTGTGCTTTGCCCTCTTTTTAAGTAAGTTTTCACAGATGCACCACCATCCCAGCTGAGGGGCTTAGCCCTCCCCTGCAGTGGTTCATCCACTGGAGCAGGCTGGATCTGATTATGTCTAGCACAAGGCAGTCCCCCACCCTCACTACCAGAACCTTGCCTCCAACACCCGGAACAACTCTCTGTCTCTCTAGCTGGAACAGCTTGCTGCTCCTCATGCTGCCATACTTCTTCACTCACACTTACTTTCTTATCTTCGTATTTTCTCCAGATTGAACAATCTCAGCTCTCCTGGCCTCCCCTTTTTCAACACATGCTCCAAGCCCTTAATCCATCTTTGTGGCCTTTTATTTGGCACCCTACAGTAGGTCCCAAAATACAATCCAGTGTCTCATCAGCGCCAAGTAGAGGGCAACCACCACATTTGTTCCACGTTCTGGCAACTCTCTCTCTAATGCAGCCCAGAAAGCTGCTGGCCACTTTAGCCGCAAAAGCATATTGGTGGCTCATGCTAAGCTTGGTGTCCACCAATACCCCCAGGTCATTTTCTGACAAGCTGCTTTTCAGCCACTGAGTCCCCAGCCCATGCTGGAGGCATGGGGTTATTGCTCCACAGGTGCAGAACTGGAATTGAAGTTGAGAAGTTCCTCTTAGCCCATTCCTCCAGCCTGTTAAAGTCTCTCTGGATGGCAACACTCCCATTAAAACTTTGATTTCCTTTTGTAACATGTGCAAACTTGCTATAGGTGTGGTTTGTGTCATCATCCCAGTCACTAATGAGATATTTTAATAGTATTGACTCCTAGTGACTGGCTTGTAGCTGGACTCTGCCACCAATTAAGTTTTTTGTGCCCTGTTGTTCAACCAGTTTTCAGTCCACCTTTCTATCTACTTTTTTAGCCCAGACTTCATCAGTTTATCTTTGAAGCTGTCCTGAGAGACAGTGTCAAAAGCCTTTTTAATCTTAATATAAACAACATCCATTCCCTCATCCACCAAGCTGGTCACCTCACGAAAGGACATCATTTTAGTCAAGCATAATTTAATCTTCATTAACCCATGCTGACAACTCTCAGAGCTCTTACTGTACTTCATACCATTGGAAACAATTTCCTGGAGGATTTCTTCTGTCACATTTCAAGGGACTGGTGTGACACTGACTGGCCTGTAGTAACCTAGATCCTACTTCTACAAGATGAGGGTGACATTTGCTTTCTTCCAGTCCTCAGGAACCGCCCCCTCATCACCATGACTTTTCAAAAACAAAATGGAGTTGATGGACAATGACGTCTTACAGCTTCCCCAGCACTGTTCTATTTATTCTGTATCAGGTCTCTGTCTAAATGTTCTCAGATTTGATCTTTGTCCTCTGAGCATTGAGGTTTTCTTCTTTTAATCTTCTCATGGTTTCAGGGACCTGGGATTCCTGAAGAGAATTGTACAAGCAAACTGAGGTCAAGATGACACTGGTTACCGTAGCCATCTCCTTTTTTACCAGAGTGCCTATCCCATTCAGTGGCAGGCCCACATTTTCCTGAACTTTTAAGATGAATCAGCCTTTAGAAGGAGTTAATCCCTAAAAGTGAGCCAGATCTCCTTGTCCTGTCTTCCCTCCAGCACAGTCTCTGAAGAGATTCTTCCAAGCACATCCCTACAGATGTCAAAGTCTGCTCTCCTGAGTCCAGGGCTGTGATCCTTTTCACCCTGGCTCCCTTCTCCCTGAACTCTACTATCACAGTCACAGCGGCCAAGGTTGCCCCCGACCTTCATACGCCTGACCAGATCTTCACTGTCTAGAGGAATCAGGTCTAACAGGGTGTCTTGCCTTATCAGCTCCTTTATCACCTTCGTTAGGCAATTACCACACTCAGAAGCTTCCTGCACTGCTGTGTAATCCTCATGTCCCTTCAGCAGATACCATGATGTTTTAAGCTTCCAGTTAGAACCAGAGGTGTCTCCCAATTCTCTTAAGATGACTTCATTCTTTAATTCTCCCTGATGAGGTGATCTGCAGTAGATATTCTCAGGATGTCACTCATTTTGGCTAGCCCACTAATCCTGACCCATAAGCTCTCAGTCAGCTTATCAGCTGTCCCAGTGCAAAGCTCCGCACACTTCAAATGGTCTCTCACATAAAGTCATCCTTCATCTTGTCTTCCCAGCATCCATCTTTCCTACAGAGCCTGTAAACATATAAGGCAAGGCTCACCTCACTTCTCACCAAATCTCTGATACCAATGAAACCACAGCACTGCAAATGTAGACAGATGTCCAGCTCCCCATGGTTGCTCCTCACACTATATGTATTAGTGTACAGCCATCCCTACGAGAAACACGGCTGCGCTGACGTCCAGAAAGGTTATGAGTTTTCCTCATTATGCTGCGCTGCCAGCAGTTCCTCATTCAATGTGCTGATGCCACTTCAGTCCTGTTCTGCAAAGGAGTTCTGCTGGTTACAAACTGACGTCTGTTTACATCTCATTGCCATCCTGCTCCACCATTTCCTCCTCTGCTACCATTCCCAGTTTGATGCTCTTGAACTAGATTGGCCAGCCCCTTGGCAGCACTACTTTTGGGTCAATCCTGCCATGTCCTAGCACACCCATCCCTTCCTTTGCAAGTCTTTTCCTCAACAAAGGGATCACCACCTGGGTCCCCATACCTTTACCATTACCCTCAGAGTTACGCAGTCACGCTTGACACTTTCCAAGTGTCCCCTGACTGTATCACTGGTGCCCAACAGAGAAAACCTGCAGCAGCAAACAGTCATAGGGCCAGAAAGCCTCAAACATCTCTCAGTAACATTCCAAATCCAAACCTCTGACAAGCAGCAGATTTTCCCTCAATAGTGAATGGAGTCAGTGGACTGGAGCCCTAATCACTTGCACCAGAAAGTCAGCCACTACTGCATCCAATGTCCTGGTGTTTCCACATAGCTCAGTAAGCGATGATCTGGCACCAGACATTCTATTTGATGTAATTCTATCTGAATGTTTCTGGCAAATAATTTATTATGTAGTATTTTCAAACAAAACAGATTTCATTTGCTGACATTCATCTTTCACTGCCCACAGTTACCACATTTAAGCAGCAGTTATCTTTCATATGGAAAAGTCCTTTCATTTTCAGAGTATTAATTAAAAACAAGAACACATGCCAAGTATTTCCTACTGGAATTTGACACATGAATTAGTTTTTTAAAAATATATACTTACAAGATTATCAATTTTCAGGGAATTCTTTATTTCTGCATGTATCCTTTGAAGCCTAGAATCCACTGAAGTTTCTGAAGATTAAAAACAGTACTCATGAATATTTGTTAATCACATTAGATTTGCTTTTGCAGAAATGATTCCACAAGTATGAACCTCATACAGAATGTAGAAGAAAATAGGCAGGCATCCTACAGGCAGGTGCACACGTAAGTATGTCATAGAGCTTACAATCAGAAAAAAAAGTACACAGCTTTTTTAAAATTGAACATCATTGGCAACCCACACAGTTTTCTCCTCAGGAGTTACAACTGAAAAGAATTTTCTATTCCAAACCACAGCTGTCACCCTGTAATTGTAGGCCAGCTTAACAAGAAGTTTTAATAAATATTAAGGGTTACAAAGACAAAAGACCTTCAATGACAGGACACCTGGACATTGATGGTTTGTTTTCAGTAAACTGGTCATGGTTCAATTTACAGTCCAAATCCATCCAAATAAAATGTTACCAGTACACATGCCTCAGAAACATGAAAGATGAATGAACATGGCATTCCCTAATTCACATACTGAATGCCTGTTTGGATTTGCTAGGTATTCTGAACAATAATACAAGAAAACAGTTTCCTTTAAGTCAAACCCATCTTGGATGAGTTTGGTTAGTTTTTATTTCCCCTGTTGCGGCAACACTGGGTTGGTTGGAAGCCATGCCACTGGATCTGTACTGTACTACAAATTACAGCCAGTGGTTTGGATTGCCCTCAAAGATGGGAGTACTGAAAAAGGAATTACTTATCCCAACGAAGGTCAGTCTGCAGGAATGGGTTAGGAGACAAGACTATAGTAATCTGAATCTAAGCTTCCTACTTAGTGAGAGGTAGTAAATAGTTTCAAGAGGTCCCTCAGAGTACTGTGTTATGAGAAGGTAGAAAGGAAAAAATGACAGGAATAACTGAAGTGATTTATATCAAAGAATAAAAGCTTTTTTCTCATGTTCATGAACAGAAGAGACTGAGGTTTAAAAGCCCAAAGACCTGTTCTACTGCACTGCACGGCAGAAAGAACACAGAAGGACAAAAATGCACTGTTTCAGACCTGAAAGAAGCACCACGGATCAAACATCTCAGACTGAGACCACACAGCCACCCCCAGCAGCACATCACCTTATCCAGGAAGAAATTCCACCCAAAATATAAAATGACCAAAAAGTACTGTTTAGATTCTTTAAACTAACCTCTCTTCTTCTCAATCTTCTTAACTTCTGCTTTCTTGCCTTCTTCTTTACTCTGCCTATCAAAAATGTTGAAATGTTTTTACAATGTTGTAAAGCCTGCTTTTTTTCCCCCAGTTTTTGGATGAGATTCAGTATTTTGAGGTATTATCTCAGTAAAACATTAGCATGCAAAAACAATAAAGAGCCAAACCCTGATTTTCAAGGAAAAACAATCTAACAAAAATTAATTAGCTAAGATACTGCTGATAAATCCTCCATACTCACACCCATGTTTTTCTAGAAGCTGCAAATGCAAGGATTTTACAAACAAATAATTTCCAAACTGTATTTTGGTTTTTGTTGCACAGATTAACTGGTAAAATGGCATTATACACAACTAACTTATGAAGAAAGAAAATATTTTAATGTTTTTTAATATTTAATTTTATTTAAAAAATATTTTATAATTATAATGACAAAAGGAGTAAAATTATTTACCATTACCACAGCAAATTTATGGAGAAATCAATTAATCATAATCAGTTCCCGTGTGACTACTTTCTCAAATAATTAATTGTAACAGTACACATAGCTTACAACTGACCATAAATGTATCAGTAATTTAGAATAATTTAAAAGTTCTTGAAGGAAGTAGTAATAAAAAAAAAAGATTTATTACAAGTGCAGTGAAACCTCCTGGATCTTTTTCCAATTGAATCACTGAAAACAAAGCTGGGACTCAAGAAAAACAAAAAAAATTGTCTCTATTTCAGTTGTAGGATGAAGACATGCAGAAATCTTTGAGACAAGTTTTTGAGCTCTTTATTCAGAGAAGATCATGAACTTCTGTTTAGCTATTCAGTTTTGTCTTACTGAGGGATTTAAAAGCCTCCTTTCAAAATGTGCATATTTCAGCATATCATGACTAAATGTCCTGTGACTAGTTTTCTTCCTATCATACTAATATGCATACATAAAACATGTAGGCCTTCATATCTTATCATCTTCCATGTTTCTTTCATAAAGTACACAAAACTCATCTGCTTTAACTGGCAGCACAATCTCAACAGTAGAGATAAACTTCGTATATGTACAGAATGGTGTACAAAGCACCTTAACTAAATAAATACTAACGAAGTAGCTACTAGAAAATGGAAACTATGGTGATGAGCAAAAGAATCAAAACACATATCAGCCTATACTAGTTCACTTTTTATTAACATTGAGTTTTGTGGTATTAGTCATCAACTATAATTAAATTCATTATGCATTCACTAACTACTTCTCCTTTATCTTACTGAAACAAAACGCTATCTACCCTCCAATGCATAAAATATGACAGCTATTTCAAAGCAGAAATTTGGTTGTTGTAACTAAATCAATAAATGAGTTTGATTCCCAATATCAAATCAGCATGTGTTAAATAGTGATACTTTAAAAGCTGCTAAGATGCTAAGGTAATTTAGTATCTCTGCAACTGGAAACGCTTAGGTTTGCTACAAGTAAGTAGAGTATTTATGTTAGGTCTCCAGAGGAGTGACAGGAAGAAGAGGAAAGAGGGCTGGAACATGAGAAAAAAAATACCCAAACAAACTAGATTTTTGTTAATGAATGTGAAAAAGATAGGATTTTTTTGTTACAGGTAAAGGGGACCTTTATTCTCTCCCTTTCCTCCAAATTTTTACCTTGTTCTCCCTTCTGCCCTCCCACCAGTGCGGGGGGATGACAACATCAAGCTCATGCTTCTTTACTCATTTGCAGAATAGCTCTGGTGCATGAGTCAGATTTCTTTCTACTGTCCTACCCTCCAAGTTCCTGGCAGGATCTTCTCTCCATTCTTATGCTTGACTCGTGAAAAGTAATTTTCTAAATGCAGTCTGTTCTTTTTATCACTCAACTGGATCTGCAATGCTAGAGTAATTATTTTTATCTTGTTCTGTCTGACAGCATGCGCTCCACCTGTCAGACAGAAGGAAATGTTTTCCTGATAACCTATGCATTCTGCACCTCATCAAAAATCCATAACCATGGATTAATAGGACCTACTAAGACCTACCTATTTAATCTAAAAATTGTAAGAAAAATATATGGCTATCCTAAACAGTTTTTCACACTGATACCTTCTCACATGGATATTTCTAAGTAAGTTCTAAAAAGAACCCACCAGTTGTCCTATGCTAGAGATTCTACATCACTGAAAGACTGACATCACTTAATTTCTATGTTCCGTTCTTCCCATTCTCCCACAACAGAACACTTTGGTTCAAGGAACTTTTTAGTCTCCCGTCAAGAAGAACTTAAGATAGAAAACCAAAAAGGACAGGGGAAGAGAACAGTGGAACACAGTGCAAACCAGTTTGGAAGTTTTTCAGAAGTTTCACCTCATGTTAGGTTCAATGTATTCCTACAACTTGCAGGCATCACATGTTAAAATACACTCACGATTCAGACTCTGTCTGTTCCTCTTGCTTACGCTTTCTTTCTGTTACTTCTCTGTCATGTTGGCTTCTTACAATGTTTCTTCTGTGAGCTGCTGGAAAGCTTCTTCCCCCTTTTTTCTTCTGTTTTCATTTGGCATTTTATGATTGAAAAGAGAAAAGTAAGATTATTGTTTCTGTAAACAGATGAAACTACCCACACTAAGTATCTCAGAAACAACTCTACTCCATGGAACAACCTGACAAAAACTGGCTTTCCCTGAAACTAAACACAATTTCATTAGTCCTTTCTCCTTTTTTTCTTTTCATTGGAGGGAAATACTAAGCACCAGAAAAATGAAGACATTACAAATTGTTGGCTAGAGACAGTTCTGTACCTTTCAAAAATGTGATTTCAAGCCACATGTTCTCCAGATGCACCCAAGGAAAACAACATCTGTCTTCCAAGGAACACAGATTAAAAAGAAAAAAAAAGAAAGCCTCTTGACATTTAAGTCCTTTGCTAGAAAGGGAAGTGTCTTAGAAAAGATGCTTTTCTTAGAAAATATTAGAAGTTCCTGAAAGAATTATTTGAGACAAATATAGTTCTGAAACTTTTATTCTATGTATCTGTATGCCAGCCAAGGACTCCTACCTTCATTAAGATCTAGCATTAACTTGAAGGAAGATCTCCAGTGATACTACTGTCCTCTACAATAAATTTATCAGGAAAGCAAAATCATACCTTGTCCCCTTCTTGTTCTTCCCCTTCATCTTCAGAATCAGAAGCTGATGCAGAACCCACTTTTGCAACATTTTTCCTTTTTGGTTCAGCCTCTTTCTTTCCTTCCTTTTTATCAAATTCCTTCTTTGACTTCTCCTCTTCCTTCTGACTTTCCTCATCTTTTTTCCCTTGCTTTTTGGGCTTTTCTTCTGGTCCTTTTTTCTTTGTCTTCTCCTCCTCATTAACACTGAAACAAAGTGTACTTAGGCATCACATCCATTATCTAGAGTAACTTAAAAACCCAACATTCTAACTCAAGAAGAGTCTGGGTCTTTTTAACCACAGAATAGTAAAAATGATGAAGTTAATTCACTTTCAGTTCACTTAACGACTCCTCAAAAATACTCTCTCTCTAAAATTAAAATCCACTACCTGTGGGGGGAAAAAAACCCCAGCAAATAAATAACAGTACGGGGGGGCCTAATAAACCTAACATTAATATAAGTGCGTAGATCCTAATCCAAGAAGTTCACGCTCAGTGGATTCTCCACACGCAGATGGGACCGTAGGACCCAGAGTACATACACTGTAAACTAGGTTTATAAAGTATACTTATTCAAGTTGTTCATGTCCCAAAACTATGCATCTGTGTTTATAGAAAACTAAACCTATGTTCAATTTTTCCTTGAGTTACTAGAAACACTAGACTTGACATAAGAACAAGATGGCAAAACCAAAATTCAGGTAACTAACAGTGTTGCAATTCCATCAGAAAAGATTTCTGCAACAAAAATGTAAGAAAAGAAAATCACTGTTTAATTTTTTGTGATGTTGTATTTCCTCTTAATAAATTTCTTTCCTCTTCACTCAGCATACAATCATATAAGGAATTTTGTACAGATTTGACAAGTTAGGAATATTATGATCTTTCCTATTTCAGAAGTGTCCTTCCTTGAATTACTCAGTATTATAAGAACATCTACACAAATAGTAACTTATATTGAACACTAAAAGGGCAAAAACCTGTCAGGAGTAGTAATTTTGAAGTCTTAACATGAGAAGCAAGACAACTGGCAATGAATAAGCTTCATACTAAGAAGAAACTCACAAGTCACCCTCCGAAAGACACGATGGTTTCACCAACTTGGGTCTCCCTCTCGGTTTTGGAACTTTTACTTCAGAAGCTGGTAGGTATACAGAAACAACAGGTTAGTCCACAGCTACCATCTGTTCCTTGTCTGTGTGGAAGATACTTACTCAACAGACATAAGCCCCACTTAAACCAAAATATAAACCCTAACTTTGTTACTGTATAGAATTCAAGTGTTAATTGAGGACCAAACTGAGGACCACTTAATCAAGATCTCTTTGAAAAGTTAGTGTTGGCAGTTTTTTTAGCTGACTGGAGAATTAAAAACTTTGATGCTTTCTAGCCACAGGCTTTGACTACTAATTCTTGTGCTTTTTGCAATCTACGCAGCTGCAATTTGTTTCACATGTTGCATTACTAACCTCAGTCTTAAATTAGATAATGAGAAACCTGAAATTAGAGAATGAAAAGCAGTCACTTACGCCTACATTTATAGTTCATTATCCACTAGTTTTACTCATATCTTGGGGCTTCCATCACTTTTCAGGCTAATAAACCACTGTCAAGAAGTTCTACCACCACACTACAGTGCAGATCAAGCCTCTTCATTTCCTCAGATTCACCATATTGTTAGGAGTAAGACAAACAACCTGCCTTCTCGGCACTTATGTACCTCATATGCTTATCCAGTAGCACAGTGACTATGTTGTCAGGAAACCTAATACTCCGTGTTTAAAAGCTTGTTGGTTTTACCACAGAGCACTTCTAAGCATCTTATCAACAACAGAAAAGGCTGCATAACCTTTCCAAAAAGGTTTTTTATATAGGAAGCAAAAGCATCTCTTATAGATCCTTTCCTGCTCTTACTGACTGTAGTCAGTGGAAAACAGCAAAAAACGGTAATGATAAAACCACAAATATTAAAAATGCACATTTAGTGCTGT
>VXBT01011646.1:4375-113472 GCA_013400235.1 Oriolus oriolus
ATTTTTGGGGAGGGGGCCAGGGGGGAGGGGCAGAAGGAGAGGGGCGTGGGGAGAGAATAGGATTGTTTTCGTTTTCTCCCTTGAGTTATAGCCTACATTTCCAGTAAGTACCTACTCCCAAGCCAAACTAGTAAAATCTGATAGTTGTGGATCTTTAATAAGGGGCTCTGCAGCTGGTGTTTTCTTATTGTCTCACATACTTAAATTTGACATGTCTAGAGGTAAGAGATCTCTGGGGAAGATAATGCTAGACTGCTGTGCGTCTGCTTGGAAATTGGCTAAACTCCCAAAATTCCTGACTCTAGTCACAGAGGTACTGAAGGTGATCAGCAAGGATATAAACATGAGCAGCAGCTACTACTTCCCTCTTTAAGAAGGACATGGAGTGTTCCTTTCACTGTAGGTGCCAAAACTGGCCCAGCAAGGGCCTGAACCACTGTTCAACCCTGGCTGTGCTTATTATGTGCAAATGCTAGTGCTGCATTTGGAAATCAAAGACAGCTTTTGCCCAGAGTAGCGCCCTGGATGCAGCAGGCACAGCCCAGACTGAGCCCTCCACTCTAATGGCTCAGCATTTCTCCACTTGCTGCAGACACTTTGAATCCAGGGTAGCAGTGCTCGGGTCCAACAAGTCAGGTTACATCTTGTCCTAGGCCATACCTGAGATATTTCCACCCCCTGCTCTGCCAGCACAGAGCGCAGAGCATGCAGAGAGGGGCAATGTCTTTCTGTGCCACTTCTTGATTTTGCTCTCCCCATAGCACTCTGTGACTCTCTGTAGATAAGAATTAGGCCTTTTTACATTTAACTTTTTTAATATAAGAAGGCAGATTAACTCCTTTAGGGGAAGGAGCTGCCTGGGATCTGTTTGATCTTCTGTCTGCATTCACAGTTTGATCTGTTTTCCAAGCAGTCAAAAAACTGTTTTTGTATTTTTTAATAAGGCTGGAAAGAATTCTTCTGGGTGTCTCCAACAACCATCCGATCTCTTACTAACACCCTTCTACTGATGAACAGGCCTGTTGAGAACACAGATTGTTTTCTTACAAAATCACTATAAAGAGACGCCCTAAAAAAGAGACTGTCATGCACGAGGGATTGTAAATTCACTGTTTTTTTACAGAAAGATGAAATGGTTGATTGCCACAAAACATTTCCATGGCTGTTACGTGGAACTGTATTTACAAAGCAGGTGCAGTTGTGTCTACAACAGTTATTACCCGCTCTAATGGGAGCCTTTATACACAACTGGAAACAAATTTGAATTCCCAGGAGTATCATGACAAAGAAAGATGTTTATCTCTAAAAACATCTATATGAAAAAAATATTTTTCTTGAAAGCAGATCAGCTGTGGCCCCTGGATATAAGGCGTGCTGAAGTCTGGAGTATTCCAAATCTACAGCTAAACTGAGTACTGGGGCTGCATCACTAGTTCTTCTCTCTCTGTTAGGAATTTGGTGTAAGCAGAAGCTATGCTGTCATCACTGTGCATCTGACAAAGGACGTCACAAACAGGGAAGAATTAGTCCAGCAACAAAATACCCTGAAATGCCACTGCAAATTCCTTTTCTACGACTCTTCCTCTCTTTTTTGGCAAAGATCTAAACCTGAAAAGTGTGGATAGTGACATGCTAAAAATGTAACTGGCCTGGCTAAGTGGAGGACATAGGTAATAAAAGTAAATATCACATTTCCTACATTCATCCAAAACTTCTTCAGTGTTTCAAGAAGTTTATAGCATTAAGTCCAACCTGCTGTAAAGTACAAGAATCTGAAAGTTAAGGATCATTTATATCTTTGCATTTTTAGGGTAGGATTTAAGTCCCCGGCTTTGAGGTTTCTCAAAGGTATAGATCATACAGATCAGAATCTCACTAATCATTAAGAGCAGACAGGAACACAGAATTCACCACTCTCTGGATGTCTCTGCTCAACATAACAGCCATTGGTCTAGATGTGTGTAAGTTACAGAAGGCTAAAATTGACTGTGGTGAGTGCCATCATTAACTTGGATACACATCTGTTTTGACATCTGCTGTAATGTTCACCTGCCAAAATAGAGGCAGAACTTTGCATTTCGAGCATTAAAAATAGACCCAGACCAAACTATAGAGGTGATTAGGGGCTGGGACTGGCATGTCACACTCCATAGAACAAAACTACTGAAGAATAAATGGGTGGATGACACATGACTTATTTTCACCTTCTTGTTTCGCTTAATACTCTGCACAGAGTTAAGCCACTCAATAATATCATTCTACAATTTCAGGCAGCACAACCCTGGATAGGGAACTTCACTGGCTATGAAATGAGCCACAAAAGAATGCTACGTGCTTATCCATGAATGTCGTTTACTGTAAACAGAGGCATCCACGGTGTTGCTGTTAATGCTGACAAGATTCTGTGAGCTGATGTGGCAATTCTGCATCTCCTCTTATCCACAGATTATTGTGATATAACAGCAGAAATCCAGGGAGATACATTGCAGTCATCTTACACTGCCTTTTCCAGATTCTCACAGAGCCCCCACTGCCTAGTATCCATACCCTACCATAATCATAAAAGAGTGTGGGTTGGAAGGTAGCTGTAAAAGTCTTCTGGTCCAATCCTCTTGCAATGCACGGGGACATCTTCCAAAAAAATGAAGCTGTATAGTGTCATGCAGTGCAAAGCAAGCGAGTGTTTGGGAAGTATCAGCTTTCCTTGTCACAGGGACATCGTAGCTCAGAAATAAAGGGACAGTCCAAGGCTGAGCCTGTGGCCCAGCACGGAGACCTACAGGAATATTTCAAGACTTGAACAGTGGAGCTGTCTGCTTTAGAAATGGGACAATACGGTTCCCAAGGAAACACTGGGAGAAGCTGGTCTGCTCTGAGGATTAGAGACTCGGACCACTCTAACTCTTACAAGATGCTGGCTCCTTACCATGTTTCTTGCCCTCATCAAAGTATAGAAACTATGAGGTGAAGTGGATCAGTCCTCTGATCTGTTTGCAAACCTGTGAAGGGAGCCTGTTGTCCTATGTATTGGAAAGAATGAAAGTACTGGAGCTCAGCAGCGTCTCAGGAAGAAAAGCACTTTGAGTGGCACTGATGGCAAGTTTATGGGGCTATCTTGCCATTGCAGTGATTTTGTTCTTGTCCTCTAATATTCTTCCCTTCCACTGTACAATTTTCTCTCCAGCTTATTTTGACAAGAAATCATCCGTGCCACATGAGATATTTTGGGGAAGAACCCTTCTTGGGCACTAACCAAATAAATGATAGGATACAAGAAGCTACTGTTCTTCTTTAAACAATCACAGAATAACAGAATAAGCTGATTTGGAAGGGACCCACAAGGATCATCAACTCAAACTTCAGGCCCTGCACAGTTTTTCAAGTGTAATTCTACCAGCATCTCTGTCTATACTTCAATCACTTTCTGGTTTTGACTTCCAGCTTTCATGTCTCGGCTTTTCCTGCATTGTTTTCTTCCCTTTTCAAAGCAAAGAGAGAAGACATAAAAAAAAAGCAAGCAGTTTTTTATATTAAAATAAGGCAGCCAAAACTTTACACACAACAGTTTAAGAACATTCATTTCAGTGGCCTTGAACACTGTGTTGGCTTCTCTGAATATGGTGCTGCTTTCACTGCCTGTGCTTTGCTATCCTGACATAGATGGAGCAAACCTGTGCCTCCTTGCTTTTTGAATCACCCTTGGGCATTTTTTTAGTAAGCTGGTTGTCTAGATGGTAGTGAGGAGAAATCAAAGCCTGGTTAACAGCAAAATGCTCACTGACTTGTGCTGCTTATGGCTCCAGGGCTGTTGCTTCACTGATCAGATTGCAAATCAAGTAGGATGAATAATTTTCTTGTACTTTTTGCTGTAGGACTCTGTTGTAAGGAGTGATGCTGTGCGTAAACATCCTTGTGGCAATGCTCTGCCGGTGGACTCCAGCCCTGTTGGGAGCCAGGAAGCACATACTGAACAGAAGAATCTCTTCCTGATGCTCAGTACAATAGAAATGGAAGCAGTCTGAGATAACCGCTTTTTCCTTTCACTGAGCACCCGTTTACATATTTATGTTCCCTTTCATAGTTCAAATGTCCACTGCAGTTCCACACTTCTCTGCGTGGTTGTCTTATCAAGAGCAAAACACCCAGCTCAACATCCAAATGAGTAAATGACAATTATGGGTTCAAATATGGACTCTGTACCTAACAGGGTCTCTGTCTTTTTCCTGGGAATAACTTCTTGAACACTGCAATTCTTTGGGGATCTGTCCCTGCATAAATTGACTCCAAGTCCAAAGTTGGGCATGATGTTATTTTGTTGCAAAGCATGTTTGGATTCTATAGCTTCCCAATTCAGTTTTTGATTTAAAAAACCTAACCTAACCGAGAAAACTTTGGGCCTTCTTTTGCCTCTTTGTGCCATGATTTCTTCATCCACATCTCTGTAAGGAACAGCATTTGTAAGACTGCAAATAATGAACTTCTGAAGGTTTTTTCCCATTTGGACAGATGCCTTTAGGCAAAATCAGACCGATTTGTGCATATTTTAGCATATCAATTTGCTTTATAAAATATGCATGTCATAATTTGTGAGAGGAGTTTCTCAAAGTGCAGTAAAAAGAAAGAAACTTTAACGCTGAATCAGAAAGGAAACAGGCTGCAATAGGAACTCATCACAGAATTACAGAGTCACACAATATCCTGAACTGGAAGGTACCCACTAGGATCATCAAAGTCCAATTCCTGTCCCTGCACAAAACAGTCCTGAGAATCCCACCATATGTCTGGGAGCATTGTCCAAACACTTCTTCAGACCTATCAGGTTTGAGGCTGTGGCCACTTCCCTGGGGAGCCTGTTTCAGTGCCCAACCACCCTCTGGGTAAAGAACCTTCTCGTAATATGCAACCTAAACCTCTCCTGATACAGCCTCAGGCCGTTCCCTTGGGTCCTGTCACTGGTCACCACAGAGAAGAGATCAGTGCCTGTCACTGCTTCCCTCGTGAGGAAGTTGTAGACTGCAATGAGGTCTCCCCTCTCCTCTTCTCTAGGCAACTGCCACAAAAATGTTATTGGAGTCAGATGCAGAGTGTGGGGAAACAGAAGAAATGAAGATTGGAGTTGTAAAAATCAGTTTGTTTCAGCAGCATCTGCAGTAGCAAAGGCACTAATGTTATAATGTCCAGAAGACCTTGACAATGGCTCAGGGGAGGAAAGGAAAAGCTTTTCCACCTGAGAAATAAAATGTAATGCAAATGTCTGAAGTATGAATCCCTCAAATCTGCAAGGCAATGTCAGGAAGGGAGTTTAGACTTGAACCGTAGCTGAACAGTTGGATTCCTATTAAAAGGAGTCATCTGAAATGGATAGGGTCTTGTGCAATTCATACATAGCTGACCTTGATAATTGTGATACGCAGTACCTACAGTACAAGCCTCTACATAAATGGCTTCATTTTGTCTACATCAGCACTGTTCTTCTGCAGTGCCTGTAGGTTTGTGGGTTACAGCTTTATCTACTCTAACTCCTGAGCCTTGCTTGTACGGGGTTTGTTGTTCTGTTTCTGATTAGGTTTGGTTTGGGGTTTTTTCCTTGCAATTGTTTGTACTATTCAGCAGGAAACTTTACTGGCATATACCTATGCACAACTGCTGGCTTAATGTAGGTAACTAACTTCTCTGTCATTTTCATAAAATAGATTCAAATAATTCCATTTTTATCGGAACTTGCTGTTGTTTGCTTAAACCTAGAGGTATAAAAGCATTTCAAAGAATGACAGTATCAGTTTCTTTTCCATTTAACCTGCCAGATCCTTTATCTGTCAATTAGGTCAACACTTCCTGCTTAGTGTTGGGGGAGGGAGTCTCTTTATCCGATTCATTGCCATTTGGGAGGTAGATTGTCCATATGGCTCCACTTGAGCCAAATAACCAGAAGGCTTCTTTTCTGAGTCATAAAGAGCTTGTTGGCTGACTTTAGCAAGGACATACTTTTGATAATTTGTGTTGTTAACAAGGAAAAAGGGAGATAGGAGGCAATCAAAGACAGAGAATACTTTGTTCTGTCAGGAGATGGAAGACTAGATTCTGCCCTCTGAGACAGTAAAATCTTTGAATATCATAGCAGCATAAAATCCAAGAATGACTTGGGCTGGAGGGGACCTTAAAGACCATTTAGTTTCACCCCCCCAGCCAAGGACAGGGTCACTTTCCATAAGACCAGATTGCTCCAAGCCCCATCCAACCTGGCCCTGAATACTGCTGCTATGGATTGGGCACCCACAAGTTCTCTGGGCAACACGTTTCAGTGCCTCACCACCATCACATTAAAGCATTTCTGTCTAATATCTCATCTAAACTACTCTCTTTCAGTCTGAAGCCATTCCCCCTTGTCCTGTCACTAGATGCTCTTGTAAAAGTCTCTCTCAATCTTTCTTATCAGCTCCCTTCAGGATTTGAACATAAAACCTAGTACCATCCCCCAAATTCAGTCTCGTATATTTTTATTAAAGGTTTAAATTCAGCAGTTAGCTGACTCACTCTGTAGCTATATAAGAAGACTGCTTCCTCCAAACATTTTCAAGAAAGTCTTCCACCTATTTTTTCCTAGAAATTCAGGTGCTCGAGGATGGGTTAATTCCAGTTGTGAAACCACGTAATTTGGATTATAAAGTGCTCTGATAGAAAACCCCAGTCAAATGAAAAGCTGAGTGCTATTTTTTTTTTAAAATTTTATTTCTAAACCTCAATAAGAATTTTGCAAGCGTGTGAAAAGAACTTCACTCACAGAAAACATATTTACTCCATTTTCTGATTCTGGATATTGATTGTTGTTCTGAAAGAAACTGAAATAATGACAAATTCAACAGCTCTAGAAACTCGTGCGTCACAAGCACAATAAACCATTCCAATTTCTAAGTAATCTTTTGCCTACCATATGAATGTGAATTGTGTTGTTTCACTCACATAAAATAACAATTCTCTGGGCTAAAAATCAGTGGCATTTTTCCTTGAAGAATGTAGACAAATAATTATTTTGCTTGTTTCTATGGTATTGTTAAAGGGCATAATTTATTTATATTATGCTCTTCATCTCCCAGTTTCCGAACAGTAAAAAGCTCTGATGGAAGATACTATTTTTTCTTCTTTTTGTACCCAGTTTTTTTTTTTTGTATTTTGCATGTGATGAGGATGTTTTGCCCCTCCCCTGAGAAATAGTGTCAAGCAGTTATTTATTCAGTAGAAAAACTACCTAGGCAAAGATATGCATCTGTTATAGGAGTAAGCTTGTTTCACCTCACTCATGACTGCCAAATTAAGACAGAAGTAAATGTCACAGATTGTCTTACAAATCCAAAACCTAATGATGTAACTAGCCTGAAAAGCAGGCTACCGTTGTTTACTGTGTAGAAAATGTATTCACTGTGCAGCACAGGCACAGCATAGTTCTGCATTCTTATAGGAGTGGAGAAATGGGCTGTAGGGCCCCTATCAGGCCAGTTTAAGTGTGAGACATGGTTTATATCACTGTAAATGGGTAAACAAGCCCAGCTGGTCACTGCAGAGGAAAATACAGCTTTGCAGCACCAAATTTAGATGACTTCTTATTTTGGTCCACCTTGGGAGGATTTTCCAAAAGAATGGGTGGGACAAATATCTGTGTGTGTCCAGATGAGATCTTTTTCTAAGAAGAGGGTTGGCACAAATGTTTACCTGTGCAACTGAGAACTTCACCAGATACAGGCAAGCACCTGCTCATGCACCTTGTTCCCTTCCACATCTGCAGAGAAGAGGAGATTTGGAGGGCTGCAGCTCAGTATGACAATAATCATGTGAAGTTCTCAGTTTTTGCTCTGAGCTGAAAAAACAGTGAAAGGACTAGATAGATCTGATTACAAATAAAATATCATAGAATGGAAGGGAATAGAGTGGACTAAAATTTCATAGATTTTAACGGAATAGAGTGGAATGGAATGAAATGACATGGAATGAAATGACACCTCATAGAATGGCATGGAATGGCATGGAATGAAGGAACCTCATAGAGCAGCGTGGAATGGAAGGGAATAGAATGGAATAGAATTTAATAAATGAAACCTAATAGGATGGCATGGAATGGAATGGAATGGGAAGAAACATCATAGAATAAAGTGGAATGAAACCTCACAGAATGGCATGGAATACAATGGAATCAAATGAAATTAAGAGGAATGGAGTGGAACTGAATGAAAGGAAATGGAATAGAATGGAACAGAATAGAACATAGTAGAATGGCATGAAATAGACTTCTCGCCCATGATCTGCACTCTTTGCAGAAAGCTCCTCGTTGTTGCCTCTTGAAGGTCAAGAGTACGAAACCCAAATACTTTGTCTTCTCTGTTAGTCCTATCAGATACCCATTCACTGTAAAGCATACTAGGCAATATTAGCATGTTCTTTGTTCCATGTAGATATGTACCACAACAAGATTTTTGAGCAGAAATGCTACAGTAAGCTAATCTGTGACATTTACTTCTGTCCTAAATTGGCAGTCACGAGTGAGGCAAAACGAGTTTACTCCTGTAACAGATGCATATCTTTTCTTAGGTAGATTTTCTTCTGTCCCGAGGATAAAATGGAAGGGCTTGTAGTGGCTGTTCCTGAGTAGCTCCCACAGGATTCAATAAACAAACAAACAAACAAACAAACAAACAAACAAACACACACCAAAACCCCAAATATAATAAACAACCAACCAACCAACCAAACAAACAAACAAATAAATAAATAAATAAAAGTAATAAATAAGTGCCCTTATTGTGAAGGCTTGACTCTCACTCTGGCATTACGAGCTGCAGGAAAGCGCAGCAGAGTAGCACTCTCAGTGGGCAAAGATATTTGAGAAGTTGGAATGAATTATGATACTTAACAGGTTTTGTGTGCAATTTATGTTTCTATCATGTCATTTATTTTTACAAGACCTCAGGATTCATTTTCCAGTTAGTAAATACTTTTTCCTTGAAACCTTTCCATTTAACCATTGACATGACTCTTCTGCCTTTACATCTTACTGACACTGAACAAATATTTGTGGGTAGCAAGAATTTACTTTCATTCAAAAAATGTAGTATTTGAGGAGGCATAGAGAAAAATCTTTTGCATAAATTGCCCCTGATTTTTTAAAGGCCTTCACATTATGTCCTTGTTAGATATTAAAGTGGTGCAATGCTCTGATAGGCAGCAGACTTTAGCTTAAAAAACAGCCTTGAAGGTATAAAGCCTAGAGGATGTTTGTATTTCCATAAGAGAAAAGTGTCTCAGGCTTTTAACAATAAATTAACAGTGACTCACAGTCACTGGGCTGAAGCTGCTCAACACAGAAATAACAGCCTGTTTGGGCTAGTTGATGAGGGTTTCAAGACTAGGATGACAGCGATAAAACCTATTTGAAACATACACATCCATTTTGCAGAAGAGTCAAAGAGTTCAGGAAGTGAATACTTTCATAAATAAAAATATCTGCAAAGAATGAAGGAAGGACTCATGTTCTCAAGGATAACTTTCTAGACAATTGTGGGCAAAATGTGTTAGAAGAGAAAAATATCTCTAATTTTGTGGGATGGGGTGAAGCAGGGATTGTACTTAATTTTGTTTTGCTTAGAGTGCCTGCTATGCAGATAAATTGGGGATTGTATCCACTGAAAAACATTTATAGGGGCAGCAGCTGAAACACCATGTTTGAGTTTGGAAGCAGGACCAGGAACAGACCTTGAGAAAGATGAGTTTTTCAGCTACAGCTGCCTGCTACTTAGTATCTTGTATGAATCTCACTTTGTTTACAGAAAATAATTTTAAAAAGATCATTACCTCTTAGGCATAACTTCATCCTACATTTGATAGAAATCTGAAGATCAGATATTGTTTTGTGGAGTACCTATCCCCTCTCCAGTGACTAGTGGGATACTACATCACTAGTATAAATTAGCTTGGGTTAGGTGAACCTATCTGCACATACATAGATTTCAGACAGCAAATTTTCCTGTTGTCTAGTACAACCTGATAAAAAGATGCCATTTTTTTTTTAATGTTAGATTAATGTGAGACTGGAGAAACAGGTAAGAGAGCAAGACTATATCAGTGAATGGTTTTCATGCAACCTAGGGTGCTTTACAGCAAACACAAGAGATGGCAAACAGTCCCTTGCAACTGACAGCATTTTCCAGTGTCCTTTATGTAGACCTGCAAATCAACACCCGAACCCACGGATATATAAATAATTGAAATGTGCCATTCAGGCTACAGTCCTCCCATACTGGCTCGCACTCTCAGGCAGTAACTTGTGCAAGCTGCCACCTTCGATTGTCCTTCTGAGACCATACACGAAGACAGCAGGAAGGAAGGCAGCAAATCCTCCAGCTGAGTCTTCTTTGCCATTTGTAAAACCCTAAAAATTTAGAAACTTCCTCTTCTAGTTTATTTCCAAAATATAAGAAGACATGTCTCCTTATAAACATTTCTGCTGACAGTCTGCTCTCTTATTGGCACCATCACTGATGGAGGAATATCATGTCTTGAAATGTTTAAGTGAAAAGTTAGGACTAGAAAAGTTTACTCTGACCTCGTTTGTGAGAATTTACATGGGGGTTTTTTGACCAGCTCCAGTTCTTACCAGGAATATTTGGATGGTAGCAAATAGTGTCTAAATATTACAGAATCTTCAGATGCAATTCATTGGCAGGATTTTTTTATTTTTTTTTTTGGCTCTGTTGGAGAAGCTTCAGACAAGATGCACAACAAACTCAATATTTTGCTGTAAGGATCCCCTCCAGACAGGCTGCAGATAATCAACCAGCACTTATGAGAAAATGACACTGACTCCAATTTTTCTGGTAAAGAGAAGGGCAGATTTCCACTGACAAATGTGATGGACCATTTGGAAGGGCAGTGTCTTACTCAGGTCAGAACTCAGTTGGATCTAAATGATGACCTAAATTTTGGGGAGCTCTGTGGTAAGTGTTTCTCAAAACAGGAAATCGTAAAGCAAGACCCTTTATCTGAACCTGTTTGCTGCATGTTTGGTAAGGATGACAAAGATCTTCCCTTCTGTGGCAATGAGCCTGTGTCAGTCTTCATGTCTCATGCCACGATCCTATGATATAGTTTTTACATGGTGGTAAACGTCCAAACCACTGTGATTGATGCCAAATGCTGTTCTGACAATGTTTCCTCTTAATATATTAAATCAGTTCCAGCGTTTTGGTGGCTTTGAAAGTCATTTATTCAAAATTTGGCAGTTGCCAAGTAGAATAAATTGATTTTCATAATGTATTTTAAATGAAAGTCATAAAGAAAAATCACCTTTATTAAGTGCTTGAAGAGTGCTCTTTCCCAATGCCAATTCCTTTGAAAATGTATATGCTGACTGTATAGCAATACCTTTTCCTGAGAAAGTGCTGTCATGTGCTATGAGATAAATTTGGTTTTTGTGGTTGTGGAGTAGAGTTGGTTACATTATTTGTTTCAAGTAAATTATCCAATTCATCTCTTTTTATGACTACATTATTTCTGACTGGGATCTATCATTATTTGACTGCTTGTACAGAACTCAAATATTTTCTGGTGAACCATTTTTTTTGCACGTTCTCCCTCTCTATTTGTCCTTCATCAGTTGTAATAAAAAATTAGCTGGCATATTGTATGAGACTATTTACTTCTGTTGTTTAAGTAACTTTCAGAAAATCATCAGTTCAAAGCAGAGCCTATCAGAAATTCCCTGAAATTGTTTTGCTTTCCAAATCAAATATATTCCCTCAAGAATTCATGTGTGTTGATGAAATTTTCATCTGATACCTGTCACAGGAAGCAATTGCAAAAAATAGCCTGGTGCATGGGTATCCACCATCCCAGGTGGAGTCTCTGGGCTGTAAAGCTACAGATTTTACTTCAGAGGGTTTTTGGGCATTTTGTTTGTTTGCTTTGCGTTGCTTTGGTTGGTTGATTTTATTGTTAGGAGATAAAGATTATATAATTACAGGCTGTGTTTGCCCTCCAACCTATGTTTCCCAAGTCAGAAATACCAAAAACTGCACAGATGCAGACAGGTCTGACACATTGCAGACATGTCAACCGAACAGCCTAGAGCAAACCTAGGAGCCAAGAACAAGCAGCTACCAGAGGGTCTTCCTGGATGGCTGCAGTTTGCACACGGATTCATTTGCTGAGACAGTTCTGCATCCTGAGCTATAAATTACCCAACCGAAAAAACAAATGGGTGTTAAATATCCAGCCTGTCTGCACAGCGGTGTGTTAAAGACACCTGAGCTAGCTCTAAGCACAACACCATTTCTGTGCAGTGCAGTGACAAGCAGGAATGCCAGCTCCAGTTCCCAGGGGTGGCATAATAGTCACGTGTGACCAGCAGGCCAGGTCTGTCACACGGAGACTGCTTCTACTTGCAGAGCTGGGGATTTTAGCCCTTGTCCCACAGTCACGTCGCTTTGCATGACACCATTGCCTACCTGCCATCCCTTTTTGTGTCTGAGAGCAAGGGCCACATCTGCTCCTTCTCACGTTTCTTGATTGGTGTCCTATCTTTCAACAGGTCAGTGTTTTCCCCTCCTTCAGCTTCCCTGAATTGTTCTTGTCACATGGACAGCAAACCACCCTGTCTTTTCTCTTCCAGGCAGCCGTACTCTTCTGTCTGCCAAGGGAACAGTTCTCTGGCTGGGGAACATCTCTCCCCCTCTCACTTGGAGATGTGTTCACTGCTCCAAGCCTATTGGTGTTTAAGAGGCATTTAGATGATGCCCCAAATAACCTGCTTTAATTTTTGGTCAGCCCTGAGGTGATCAGGCAGTTGGACTGGATGATCTCTTTAGGTTCCTTCCAAATGATAATATTATAATCTAGTCTTGCTACACAGAGATCAATGGGTTCAACCCATTTGAGCTCAACAATTTTCAATCCAGTTGAATAGCTGGATGCAAGTCAGTTGGACACTGAAGAAAAACATAAAACACAGCAAATTTGCTTATACTGGATGATATTTTAAGCAGATACATGCATTCTAATGAAAACAGGTATCCCTTGAACAGTACTGTTCTGTATTTTCCCAGAAACATAACTTTTAACCCTTGCAGAACAGTACCTCTAAAAATTGGGCTAGATCTATGGTCCCAAACATAACACAATATTCCTGCTTTTTATTCACTTTCTTCATCCATGCAGTGAGTTAATCCTATTTCTGGGCTTCTCTAGTCACTGTTTCCATTTAACATCCCTTTTATAATAAATAATTTCATTAACTACTCCGTTGAAGACACTGCGTTCTGCCTGAGATAAACTACTGAACAAGCATTGTCTGAAAGTGAATGGGGCATGAAAGGGCAGGGTTACTGTGCCTTCAAAAATACCAAGAAATCACTGTTCTCCAGGCTTGCGCTGCTGCTGCTGTTTCATTCATTTGTTTGCCAAGAGAGGACATCACTCTTATTTGCTCTTTCTTTGTGAAAAGTGGTCACATCAGCCTGGGTGTTTTATAAGTCCACCCTCTCTTAAGCAAAGTACAACAGTTTCAGTGCTCCTTATGTTCTGATTTTAATCTCTGATGTTCCCAAGTGCAGGAACATAAATTCCTATACAAAAGGGTAGCTGTCAGTAGAAGGTCCTTTAATCCAGTAGATAAAAGTCTAACAAGATCCACTGGCTGGAGGTTGAATCTAAATAGTAGCTAATCTGAAATTAAAGGCCCAGGTTGTTGCCTTTTTCTTTATTTTAGCAGTATAGTTAATCATTTGAACATCTCCTGGTGGTGGCATGTAGTGAATTTGTCATGGCTTCAAACCCTTAGCAAGGCAAAGCAAGGGGGAGTGTATGGGGGGAGTGATTCAGCCAGCTTTTTTTAGCCATCTAATTCAATGCCTAGATTAAGATATCAGTCTCCCTAGCCCTTCTAAAGTCTAGAGAGAAAGGGGAATTCAAGACAAAGGGGAAGTAGAGCAGAAGTCTAACAGCTTATCTAAACAACTCTGCTTGGTGAATGTAGGTTATAAAGAACAGAATAGAATAGAACAGAAGAGTTGAGAGGGACCTAAAATGACCATCTAGTCCAAAGCTTGACCAATGCAGGGCTGACCAGGAGCTAAATCATACTGTGAAGGGCATTGTCCAAATGTCTCTTGAATAGGCTTGAGGCATTGAGCACCTCTCAAGGCAGCATTGCTGTGTTCTGGATTAGCGCTAGACAGCTCTTCTACATTTGGATGGGACAGGTACTACAGTGAGGCATTCCAGTTTGATCAGGCCTTGATAAAAAAGTGCTTCCCCATCCCTCAGTCATGCCACAAGAACTATGGGAGAGCTGGGGATGTGCCTGCACGCCTCTGCCCTGATCTGAAGGGCTTTGTGATGTTACTCTGCGTAGTTGAGGCTGCAAGGGGACAGTTGGAGTAGGTAAGGCATCACTGCAGAAAGAGGGGACAGATGTGGGCCTGCTGCAAACCATGTTTTCCTTGAGTGGTACCCAGGCTGTCCAACACTGCTTCCCCGGCCCAGGCTGAGTCAATGTCAGTTCTGACACCACAGAAACCTTCTGACTACAGCCAAGTTCTTAAATACCACAGTCCTTACGTCTGCTCGCACACCAGTCTCCTTTCCAAATTTATGACAAATAATGAGGAGGTCTCCTTCTCCTCTTTTCTCTATGCCTCCACACAGGACCAAATTCTACTCTTGTTCCTTTTTAAACATCAAAGCTGAGAGCAAACAGGGAAAATCCGCTTGGCTGGACTGTGAGGTCTGTAAAAGAGATTATACCTTCTTTTTTTCTTTCAGCTGCACAGAAATCAGCCTTCTATTTTGCATACAGCCACGTTTCCTGCCCATCCCCACTCTCTCAGCACTATGCTGTGGCTGATGCCAGCCAAAGCTCGTCCTCTGGCAAAGCACCTTCAGGTAAGCCTTCCCCAAATGTAAGATACATGTGGGTAAAAATGTAACTGGGCATTTCTCTCTTTTTTTTTATAAACACTAAAGGCAAGGTTGAATTTTCAAGCTGAGAGGTAAATAACACATGAAAAATACTTCCCTCAAGAGTGAGGAAAAAGTCAACACACAATCTAAACTTCTAATAGTTCCATGTGGCAGCCTAGATATGGGGGAGAGTCTTAAGGAGTGTGAAACAGGCTCAGTCTCTTGCCTGGTAGAGAGCAGCTGAAGACAGGCAATGACGATATACACATAACAGATCTGTATTTTGCTCTCAGCAAAGCTATTCCTGCCTAACTAGAGAGTAGTAGGAATATGACTTCCTCCTTCTTTACATTTCAGAGATTGGAAAGGCAATGTATTAACAAAACAAAACAAAAAGATACAGACAAGGAGAGAGACAAGAGCACAGAGGAGGCCCAGGGGGAAAGAAAAATATTCAAATAATGGAGTGACAGTGAGGCTGGCAAACTTTGTGGCAGTGAAACAACAGATGGACTGTAGTTTTAGTGATTCATCACACAGATGGTTCAGCAGATGGATTCTGTTGGGTTCATACAGCTTAGGTGGAAATATCAGCTGCTGATCTTGACAGGCAGGGCAGCTTCAGCAGAGGCAGTATCCTTGCTCTGCCTTCCCTTGTACATGTCCTGTTCTCCCACAAACCGGCAGTGCAGGGACAGTGCTGAGTGCCACAGTATTAGCCAGCCTTTGCACTCCTTGCACCCCACACACTTCAAGATTTTCTCTGTCAGTTTTAGGAAGGAAAAAGTTTGCTACAAGTGGATTTACCACCTCATTTCTGCCACCCAGTCAAGTGACAAATGCTGTTCCTTGGGAAAAAAAGATGTCTACAGATTGTGATTATTTCTTTCTATAAAAAATTCTGTCAGCCTGGATGGCATTTCTGACAGAGTATAACTTCTCCAAGGGATGAAACATCTTCCCATTTTCACTGTGGGGGTCTAGATTCCCAAATAGCCTATGACCGTTAATGCAATAAAGAGGAATTAAAGCACAATAAAATTGCTAAGATACAACAAAACACCTCCACTTAAATGTTTCACTTGTGGATGTTCATGGGACTTGTGGACCTTTTTGACCATCTTTACTCTAAAGTACAGCTCGCCAGTTAATGAGAAGGACAAGCATATAAACAATATTAATTTGTTTACATATAGAGGCTGTCTTGCGTGTACTCTTTTCAACAGTCTGTTTTGGCCTCAGATTCCAGTCTCTGGATACCAAAGCTCACAGGAGTAAGAAAATCTTTAAGCAGATGTGCAGTAGATCGTAAGTAAAAGCTCTTCATGTCTGGTCTTAAAATACAGCTAGAGAAAATGTAAGCAGCTGAAGGACAGCGACGAATAAAGAAATGTCAAAGAGGGGTGGGAAGAAATAGTACAAGTGATTTGGGTCAAGATCACTTCTAGAGAAGGGCAGTGGAACAGGTCTTGTTAGGGGTCCATAGAGTGTGCTGTAGGTTTTGGATTTGGATAGAAGCCGTCAGTGTTATTAAGCGAGAAATATTATCATTGACATCAGGGAGAGTCTAGATGATGAGATATAAACTGAAGCAAAAATGCTATTAGTGAGGTACGACCCAGATATGCCTGGAGATAATAGCTGACCGACTTTGTCACTCTACTTTCTCCAGAGCAGCAGGAGATGAGATATTTTTTTTGGTAAATAAAAAGGCCCGTGTAAAATTAGTTGAATGTGGACAAGACTTGGAATGTACTTTTTTTTTTTTAAGCCAGAAGAGCAAGAAGAAATTAAAGAAAAGAACAGCCTTCTAAAAAGTATTCTCAGCATTAATTAAAAGAATTCTTTCTGAGGAAAAGAAGTGCACTTTTTAGCAAGGATATCTATGTCTAGAGTTGAGGACACACATTGAGAAAGTAGGAATTGCTGAAAAAAACCCCAAACTTCATAAAACAACTAAGCAAGAAAATAATTACAAGGACACATTTCATCCTGATGTTTCACTTTCCACATCACCTTTGTTCCCACCACTTGTCCTGGAACACCCACGTAGCAGCACGGACCCTTAGAGGAGCCTTCCAGAGGGACTGAATTGAAGTGCTACTCCAAGTCAAAGGCAGAGTGCACAAGAACCACTTTCTCACTCTTTTTCTGCTCCATTCCACCTGCTTGCTTGATGACAGACCTCAGAAGATGTCCAGGACTTCCAGATAGGGGATGTGGCCACTGTCTCTTCTCCATCCACTGATGAACAGGATCACTGTGTAAGGAATGCCATCTGACCTCCTGACACTTTCATGTACCCAGCAACGTAGTTTACAAAGGTGTATTACCATTCACTGCAAGCAGACGTGTAGGCAGTGTGTGGAGTTTAGCTAGAAAAGAGAACACTGTCTCTCCTCTCAAATCCAATGTTTGTGAAAGCCAAATAGAAAGTACTTGCCTCCCAGTTCTGAGGCCAAGTTTTCCACCTTGAAACTGCCTTGCATTTTGCCAAACTAAGTTTCCTTTTCCTCCCTTCTTTCTCCTGCCCTACTCTAAACAGAATAAAATGGAACTTTTGAACATTGTGTGCAGTTTGAAATAGCAGAAAATCACAAAGAGGCACAAGTGATTGCCAATATAAATTTTTTGTTTTGCTTCTGAGCTTTCAACCCTCTCTCCACTGAGCTGCTTTTTTCTGCTTTTCCTGCAAAAAAAATCTCTTGCAGCTCCCCCCAAGCTCTCTCCAAGTATATATATTGCTATTTTCCTGTTTATTATTGAAGTGTCTTAATTATGCAGACATTCTGAGAAAGAAAACTGGTGAACACAGAAGTGGCTAAGAAAAGTTTTCTAGTTTTTGATCTAAGATATCTTTACCCCTAATAGCTAGCATTCAAGCTTTTCAAAGTCCAGTGTTTTAAGAGAATTGACTAGGTATAAGGTGAGATGAAGGGGAAAATAAATATTTAATTTGGAAATGCCAGATCTAGTCAGGCGCCATAGAAAAGAATGTGACATCAGCCCACAGAGGGAACTTTCCTTGATATCTGAGGTGGCTAAGAAAGAGGGCTGCTCATACTGACCCTAATGAATACATCTTGTCCAACAAACTAGAAAACACAAAATGTCTCTTTGCCCTTACCAAGATATTTGTTTTAACAAAAGTGAGGGGATAGAACAAAGTACAAATCTTCTCACTAGAAGGCAAACTTTTGGTGAAAGAAGTGTCGTCCACTATGCTGTTTTACATCTTAGGCATACATCTTTCGAATTTTTCTATCACACCCTATCATCCTCCTTTCTTCTCTTCAGATTATCTCACTGCACAGTAGCAGTAGGGACAGCTTCATGCTTCTCTAGTGGAGGAAAAGTGCACCAGCATGTAGGGTGCAAAGAAATGTTTCCTTTCATTCCGTCCGGTAGGAAATATAGAGAAGTAGTGTGCTCCTTTCTCAAGTGTTAACATTGTCATTTTCATTTTGGTAAGAAGTGGCTTCCAAGTCAAGTGCTCAAATGGAAAATTTTCAAAGGCAGAGTGACTTTCTCTCAGAAACCCAAGCAGTGAGTGTGTTGCCACAGCCTTTCAACCAGCCATGGTCGTGAAATGCTAAGATGGGGACAGAAGCTGTTGCAGTTTTGAAGCAGAACCTCAAATACTTGTATTTAAAATGTTTGCCAGGTGAAATGTTTTTGCTCAAACATAAAACTACTGAGAAACAGAGCAAGACACAAGGCACTGCCAGCCAAAACCATTCAGCTAATCTTACTCCTGTTACAAAACCCCTTAATTTTGGGAAACTTTTTTTCTACATGTGCAAAATGGAAAGAAGTGAACCTGAAAACTAATAGAGCCCTGAGAGTGTCCCTACCAAAACTGCAGAATAACTCAGTAATCTGGTGTATTTGTGTGCACGGAGAACATGTCTGGGGGTTCAGGACTAGACAAATTCAGCTGCTCATATATCCACACTCAGTGAAACATTCAGGCAGAATTATTCTGCAAATGTGTGAGGCATGGATGAGAAAAGCGGCTCTCTCCGGTCTTTTATATCAGAAAGGAGATGAAAAAGACTCTGAAAGCGGCCTCCAGATGACAAGTCTTCCAGCACAAAAGGCCCTTGGAGATGCATAGCATATCCTTCAGCTGAGCCTTTTAGTGACTTCAGTCTCCTGATGGCTCTTACAAGTGTCAGAAATTGTGACCATCTTTTTTTCCTCTAGGTCTTAGCAATGATAGTTCAGCAAGTTTCCTGGGGGAAGGTTCATTCCTGGCTGTTTGTGATTAGCAGCTAGAGCACTTTCATTTTTTTAATCCCATAATTTTCCCCAAAGATGTTAACTCCAAGGCTGAACCTGCTTCATTTTTATACAAAGGGGTATTGAATATCTTGCCATAATGCATTGTAATTTTCTATTGAAAGAATGTTTCATTGTACAGCTCAGCACATTAAAGTTTGAGGATTCCAGAATGAACATTTATGTGTGATACCTTAGTTTGCCTTCCCGTTGCACAAGCTTTAGGACATCACCTAATAGTATGGTGCTATACTATTTGGCTCCACCTGGATCTCTCTTTCACTCACTGAATGGCTAGTTCTTCATTTTTCTTTCCTTTTCATTTCTGGTGAGGCCTGATTTCATGCATACCAACTCTTATTTACTGCTATGCTTCCAAATCCTCCCCTCAGGACAGCAGTAGTAATTCTGCAATGTATCACTACCAAATTGGACATGTGCACACAATGAATATTCATCAATCCTCCCTTACAGAACACTTTGCAAAGGGATGTGCTTTTTCTGCTTGAACTTTCACCCAAACTGCAGGGATGGCAATGCTGGGGATTTATTTGCTCGTTGAGGGTACTGCCAGTCAGCACATAATAGGAACTTTGATTTTTCAGAGTAATTAATACTTTTTTTTTTTTTATGATGGAGATCTGAGCAACCTGGTCTTGTGAAAGGTGTCCCTGCTCTCAGGAGGGGGCTTGGAACTAGATGACATTTAAGGTGTCTTCCAACCCAAGCCATTCTATGATTCTATGATTCTATGATTCTATGATTCTATGATTCTATGATTCTATGATTCTATGATTCTATGATTCTATGATTTACACCCTGATCTAGTCCATCCAGGTTACAAACTTGGGTCCATTTGCAGATGGACCAGCAGGGCTGGGTATGATCTACCTCTCCTTACAAAGCAAAAATGTAATCAGAATAGATAAGAGACACACTTAAGCAGCGAAAAATGCAAACATACAAGCAGATTAAACATACTGCTCACATCTGTAGTGGCTTGGGATATAGAAAGGAAACAGGATACTGGATAACAAACACAGCAGAAAAGAATAAGAGTGAGGCGTGTTGACCTGGGCACAGAGCAGAGATGTGAAAGCCTTCAGAGGATCCTTCTGCTCTGTGTATTTATTCTGTGTGTTCTCTTTCTCTCCCTTTTACCTGGAGGTAAAATGATATGAGCAATGTTTTCATATGCTCTGTGTTAGCTAGGCTGTATGTTTCATTATTGATAATGAAGTCTATGAAGTATTCCTTATATCTAGGATGTCTTGGGGTTTATTGGGTTTTTGTTTAGTTGGTTGAATTTTTTTTTTTTAATTTCCGGATTTGGGTTCTTAACCATTTTTTTAAGTATCTCATATCATAACTATGTCTTTCTCCCAAGCTATCTGCAGTGCTTCCTGCGGCTAAGAGGTGGGTTAGAAAAATGAACTCACTGTGCAAGTTGCCAGATGCACATCTGATGATCTAATTGTTTCCAGTTGAGAACAGAGTCATAAATCAGGCTACCAGCATTTCAGAAACTTGTCCAAACCAAGAGCAAATTACAAAGCAGTCACTTGTCTCCCTACTATGTACCTTATATTGGTAGTGACAATGAATACATAACAGGAGAGGCATGACTCTTTCTTCCTGTTCATGGTGGGCTCCTTAAACCCTACAGATATTTTGCCACTTACCTATTGAACCATTCCAAATTGTGGTTATTCTCCATGTTGCTGTTGTGTCTTGCCTTTCCAACTGGCAGAACTTTGGGGCAAGACTATGACTTGCCTTCTATATTTTCAACTCCTGTACTTTGATGCTCTGAATTTGTTAGTTTTGGATACCATCTGTGTGGTGCCACAGCTTGTGACTGTGGACATAAGAACAACCAGGCTCCATAATGACTATGCCTGCATTGCACAGAAAAAAAACCCCACAAACTGAGACTTTGTGTAATTCTGTGAGCCAAGGCACCTGGGAGGAGGCAGGTTTGGAACTGAATTGCTTTGAATTTGTTCAATTTTAGAACACTACCATCTTGGCTAATACTGTCAAGAACAACTTTATGGTAAATACTACAGATTCTGGTCGGGTACAGTCAAAATAATGCTTATAATTAGAGACTGATGCTCATCTCTCCATGAAAACAACAAATTTATGACTGTGCGGTATGGAGACTAAAGCCCCTGGGATCACTGAAGGAAACAAGTCAGGTATGTCAAGATCCCTGGACTATATCTCAGGGCCGGGAGCTGGATTTGATGATCTTTGTGGGTCCCTTCCAACTCAAGATATTATAGTCTCATCTGGTCTAGTTTAGTCTATAAAAACATCTGCTAAAAAAGAGAGACTTGACCATCAAGACAACACAACATCATCGAGGCAAACAGCAGCTCTTGGCTAAAAAGTTTATTTGGGGTGTGAATGTGTTAAGCATCAATGTAAGGTATCACACTAATGAAAGCCTCCTGTGTTTGCTGTATCTATGCAATATAATGTAAATGTTTAGCAAAGAGCTGTAGTGTGGCCTCCACAACCTTATTTGATCCTGTAATATATGAAATCAGTCAAAACAGTGCAAAATCTGAAGGCCCATACTTGACCCAGTGATTTTTAAGCACATCCCAAAGATTCTTGAAGGGGAGCTTAGTAATTCAGAAACCTTCATGTGGGTGCTGGAGAGAGATGAAAATGTTAGATATTTACCACACATTTTGTAACTCACCTTTTGATTTGGTAAACTGAGGCCAAATCTCAGCTCAGTAAACACTGAAGGGGTCATGGATGATACGAGGAGTGTTCCACAGCCTCATTTCCTTCCAGAAATGGTCCATTTCATCCAGAAATGGTGCCATCCAGAATGCATATGCCGCAGCTTGTTTATTTTCCCAAATAGAAATATACAGCTTCCCCAACTTTCCTTCAGTTTTTGCTGACATTTGCTTTGATTGTTTAATTAATTTTGAATTGTTTTTCTGTTCTCTTCGTTTTTTTAAAAAAAAAAACCTCTCCTTCTAACATAATCAGTCCTATGAATTCAAAGTTTATTATAAGATAAAAAAGTGAATAAAAACCAGAACGTAAAAAAGACTGGACCTTTCACTGGAAAACTGTAAATCTCTCACCAAAAAATACCTGACCAGAGGTTATATTGCAATCTCTTTATTTTACCTCCATGTTACAATTAATCAGATTTTTTTCCTGTCCACCTTAGAGTTTTACTACAGTAATTGATTTTAAGATGTCAATAATAAAGAAATAGCTCCCATGACTTTATTAAAATCCATGCAGATCGGATGGTCTTCCTGCAGTCATTTATCCTGGTACCTGCTCAGAAAAGCAAATGTTCAGTTTTCCGTTTGCACAACTTTTGAAGATTACCTTGGTTTTTCTTTCCTTTTCCTGATTTCCAGTAAATATTTAACAGGCTGTGTTTAACGCCAGAACACTCAGATTATACCTGATCATCTCAGATCTGCTGGCTTTAATTCCAAGTTATTGGAATTAATTAATAGACACTCCGTGTATTTCAGCTATCAGAACACTGAGTCAGCTTGGAAGGCTGCTGCAAGTAACCATTAACCAACTGATAAAATGGTTTAAAGTGCCAACAAAATGTATGAACTTGTATCCTGTCCACAAACTATTTCTGAGCTGTTTTGGTGCTTTTGAAATATTAATGATAGTCTCTCAACTGTTGCCTGCAACTGCACACCAGGTGATACAAATCAGAGAATTGTGTGCTTCTTCAGATGTAGCTGTAGCATAGTCATTTCCATACCTTCAAAATGCTGATCAAAAGGAGAAATGAATATATGCTACAGCTGACACCCTGAATTCTGCTATGTGAAGTAAATACTTGCATTTGAACACAGTTACTTTGAACCCAATGAGCTGCAGTGAGAGAAGTTGAATGTATTAGGGGAAAGGAATTGTCTTTTATTTGTAGCAAGTCATTCTTTAAGCCTAATAGAATTTATTTTCATCCCTATGCTTTTCATATTGCCCTCTGCCCTTAAAAATCTTCTGCTTTCAGACTGTTGTCTCTGCTGAGGTGAAAAATAACTTGTAGCAAATGGCTTTATTTACTTGTGGCACCATGAAGCTGTTCTTGAGTTATTCTCCATTTTTACTGGCAGTGAGTAGACACTGTTGACTTCAGGCATTGAACTAAATAATTTAACCATTATAGCAGCATCAAACTTAATATAATTATGTCATGTTAAAAATGCAGGGTTATAGTCTGCTGTCGTTGTATTGTAATTAAGGCTGTAAGGACTCCTCTGCCCTGCACAGTGTAAAAGCAAAATAAAAATTAAAAAAAAAAAAAATTACAAAATCTTCATAGCAACAAGGGCACATCACTAACAGTTCTGACTTTATATCTTTTCAAAATGAGAGTTTAAAAGGAGACTCTGCAGCAGGACTAGAGACATTGCTACAGCAACAAGGCAGCAATGGAGATGTGCCTGGCTTCAGTGGCAACACAGGCAGTCTAGTACACAGCATGTCAGGGGACAAAATGCTTTGTATCTTCCTCTGCAGCTCCAAGGATAAATTCCTTTTACCTGATTCACAAAAAGTGGTCTGGATGGATCCGTTCTCACCAGTTGTCTTCCCTACTTGGGAGTCCAGCAAGATACATAACAGATAACTTATATGAGCGAGTGAAGTTGTCCATTTTAAACTCCTTCCTCTTCCTCCCCAGTATTTGCAGTCCAGTGTTTAAGAAAAAAAGCACCTTACTACTGTTTGTAGGGTAACATTGGTGACATTTCTTGGAGAGAGGCACAAGAACTGCCTTCCACATTAACCAAATGTTTGCCATTCCTCAGTAAGGCACGACAGCATCTTATCTTTATATTTCAAACGTAATAGTTGACTGTAAGTAATGTAATATGTAAAGAAAGATATAGGAGCAAAATCCTGGTACATCCTCCTGCATATTTGCTTAAAATGTGACTACCATGTTCCTATTGTGTGTTTATAGCACAGTTTAAAATCCGAGGAAAAGAGAACAAAAATGTTTTCTCCGATACAAACACAAGATAAAGAGACACTGACGAGGTGTACAGGGCTGTAAAGTCTGTTGGTGAAGCCAGGCTGCACTGACTAGTGTCATGGCCCCAAAACACAGGGAAATATTTATGGCAAGCTATGCCTATTCACACAGATCGTACTCAGATCTCAGAGCCCATTGCTAACTCTTTCCTTCTCTCTCCTAGGAATAAATAAACAGACTTGGTCTGCCCCATAGCGTGTGGCCAAAACACTGGCACATTCTGGCATGATTTCCACTGGACAATTCACATCTTGATGTACTCTAAAGTGATGCCTTTTCCTGGTCTTAAAATTAAGAGATCTGAACACAGCTAAGGGGAAAAGGGTTTTGCCTCGGTATTTATTTAAGGATCCTCAGGTGTGCCGAAATGCACATTGAAATGCACCCCGAAATCCCCACTGAAGAAAAATGGCCACACACAATGTGATGTGCATACAATTGTAGGCCTTACAAAAATTAGCATATCTATCAAAGATTCCCCAATGAGAGACTCCAGTGAGACCCCTCATCGAGGAACCTTCCCCCTGGATGGTCCTATCTTTGTTTACAAAATGTGTTCTGGAGAGGACCTTGGTGTCTGGGGCTTCCAGAATGTTTGGTCTCTTGGCTTAATGGGATACTGGGTGGTCTAAGGGAAGTTATCAAACTTAAAGAATTATAACTATGTAGGCTAAAAGCACTAAGAATACATAAAAGCTATATAAAAGGGGACTAAAAGGGTATAAAAGAAAAGGCAAAAAAATCATCATGGCATCAAAAGAGTTTATCATTCTTTTGGACAACTTGGGGACTCTACATGGTCAGGAGAAGGCATTCACAATGAAGCTGTGTGTGGCTTTTAGAACTTTGTAAGGACACTTTTAGCACCTGGTAGGTTCAGGCTATTGGTGAGGGAAATTATACTTCTGACAGGTCACAAAACAATTGAGAGATTTATAGAGACACGGCAGAAGGGTTGTACTTGTGAAGGAAGGAGAATAATTTTTTTATTGCTTCAAGGAAACATTTTCACTGAAATGAATTACTGTCATGAGAATCAGAGTGATTTAGCTAAGAATTTGCGTACTCCACTAATGATCTTTTCTTACAGTATTAAGAATAAATGTTCCATGGTCTCTGGCTCCAGATGAGATGACTGAGACACAGGAGCTGCACAGGGCAGTGTAGAGGAGGAACGTGAGCAGGTTCCACTATGAGACTCTGTCCCTGGGTGGACATGAGCTTGTATACCACCACTCTTTATGCTCTCCTGTAGCAGAGACATGTTCTTCCTGTAGATCAGTAAATCCCAAAACAAGCCACCTGTTCACAAGAGGACTGTCCCCTGTGTGCTCTTGGACATCTATTATGGAAAAAAAAAGCAGAGTAAAAGGAAAAAACCCCAACAAACCAAAAATCCCAACAATTTACTGCTCAGTGGAGCTGGTTGGAAGATTTCCCCTTCACACACAACCTTTCCTCATCCAGTGTGGTCTTTCCAGACCTGAAAAGTCCACTAGAAACTGTGGGATACAAGGCATCTGAGAAATGCTCTAGAGCACATCTGCTTCAGATACATCCCAGAAAACAAGATGCTTGCCACATACTTGTCTAATGTCCTGTACAGAAGTCCTGCCTTTTTTCTCTTGTATCTCTCACAGAACAGGCTGCTAACACTTGCAGAGTTCACAGTGGCTGTTTGAAGGGGTAATTTTGTTCCACAGTGTTTTAAAACAGCACAGGGCAAGGTTGGTAACACGATTTGATGGGGCTTGATAGGTTTGCTCTGCAATTCTTTCCCAGTGTGTCTTTTTGGGGCTTTTTAAGATGAAGTCAGGCAAACGGCACATTAGATTTTGAATGTCACACCTCACCAAAATGTATCCAGCTGCAAAATAGTATCTAACTCTTAGAAGTGTTATTAACATGCACACAGCATATTTCCTCGTATGAAATGATATATTTTCCTTCCCTCTTAAATGAAGCATAATCCAGGAGGTATAATTGCGTTAGATGTGAAGTAAACTTGGAGCTGGGGGTCATAAATCAATAAATAACTCAGCCTGCAGCCTCATGGTTTATTGATTCACAAGCTGTTTATCTCCCACCTCCCACTATATACTCTGCATAAGATGCAATTATTGCTGAATTATCCCTTTTGTGCATGTACATACACTTAGATGTCTCATCAGAACAAACACACATCCATTTCAAAGATACAAGAATCCTGACAAGATGGCTTTGTTGTCTTTGTTAGTTTTAGAAGTGCATTAAATTCATTTGAGCCTTACACAATCCTCACCCCGCATATTCACTTGGTGATTACAACCACACCATTATTGTCATTACTTCGACTGTATAGAACATGCTAACCTGAGTGAAACAGATTGTGTTTGGAATTAGGCTTTTTCTGCCGGGGGAAGTGATACAGCTCTGAGCAGACTGCAGGCTGAAACAAAACTGTTGATGCTCCTGAAGTCAATCTTCAGGTACAGTCAATCAAGGTACGGTTTTCAGAAAGGGCTATCATTAAAGGAAATTCAGATTGTGCTACATATGGGTTCAGAATCTTTTGAGTCACCTGGGAAGGAACAGTGGACTTGGTTCCATGTTTGCTTTGAATTTCTGGTCTCAAATAGCAAGAAAATCTATAGAACTGAGGAGCTGAATATACCTATGCAGGGAAAGAATACAGTTCCTTAAAACTCTCCTCCCAGCAGATTGCAAGAGACACCACAGCAGCCAGAGCAGCAGAAGGAAAAAGCAGCAGCAAGAGGACACATGAGGAAACTCGTGGACAAGGAGAGACTTGAGTAACAGGGGCCATTCCCTGAGCAACATAGACCCATGGACTGGAAAAAACAGCAAGAAACAGAGCCCACACTGGCAGTGCAGGATATTTAAGCAGGCTAAACCTGCTAAATCAGCCCTGGAGGCTGCAACAGGCAATCATTAGCATTTTGCAGTGGGCAGGTGCCCAGCAGTGGAAAGGAGCTGTTGGCAGCATTGTGACCACTCAGGAAAAGGCAGTGTCCTCTGCTTCTCCTGTGCTTTTAGCACCCAGTAGAAGCAATGCAGCTACACAGACAGAGCTGCTGCTCAAGCATGTGACCACCCAGGTTTCTGATTGTGGGATGTATGAGGGGATATTCTGAGCGGTGGAAAGTGATTCCAAGCAAGCCTGTGGGAAAGTGTGACCAGATTGATGACCAGCTCTGTTTGGTGGCCGAGCTGCAGGAGGAGGTGGCAAACTGAAGAGAATTGCAGAATCTGCCGGAGAGAGGTTGGTCAGTGGAGCTGTACTGTGCCATCTCTGATGCATGGAAGCCAACTCAGCATGGTCGCTATGGAAAAAGGTCCAGGATCTGCTTTGTGCCAGGAGAAAGGCAGCTTTACAAGGGGTCAGGAGAGGTGGAAGAAGGCTACAGCATGGAGCAGAAAGGGAAAGCCCTCCTTACCCACTAAGATGCTGCTATAGAATGGATGCGGGGCTCTGGGTACCTTAGACAAAGCACATGATGAGGTAGAGGAGGAACCTATGCAAGAAATCCCCCCAGGGTCAGAGACACCAACCACTTGCAACAAAACCTGCAACAAACCAGCTCCCAGAAGAAACAACAGTGAGTTACGGTCATCAATGGTTTTCTCTGGTGTGGAACAGAAACACCCTTTTGGAGCCAGGACCTTCTTTTCAGGAATGTTTGCTGCCTCCCTGGGGCACAAATTAGGTGTTTTATCACTAAACTGAAGAGCCTATCACACCTTCGGACTATTATTTATTTCTGCTCTTTCACATGAGTCCTAATGATGGTGCTGAGAGAGGCACCCACCTGGTGGATGAAGGGAAGGTGGTAGATAACAGTTTCCTGCATTTTAGTGACAAGTTGATTTTACAATTAGTTATAGTAGACTGATGTAAGAACAATGTCAGGCAGAAGAAATCCTATTTTAGCTCCAAAATTTGCAGTGTCATTCCTTTTTCTTTTAATTAAATGGTAATGATTCGTTTTATGACCAATATGGCACTATTTAATTGACAAATAGTACAATTTCTTTTTTCTTTCTTTTCCCTCTTGGAAGAGATAAAGACCTCATTACTCATCCGAAGAAAGGCCTTATAGTGCTAGCAATTACAGAAGTCTACATTGCAATGGGTCAGAAATGCCTAAATCATTATGTGCATCTGATAAAAACATTCCCCAATTGTTACAGATGCCAAAAACTTTCAACTCCCAGAGTTAACTCAGCTCTCAGCATCAGACAGTCTATGCTTTCCTAGTTCAAGGCAACAGAATAATGTTGAAGGAAGGCCAAAAGTTTGTTGCATGTCCTGTTTTGTCAAATCTTCAAGTGGGTGCATGGAAAACTGTGTGCAGAACAGTGCATTTACAAGTTTTCACATGCCACAGATAAACTAAAGGAACAGAAAGTTTTTGCCTAACTGGTATATGAACTTTCAGGCACTCAACCTATGTACCTGTACCCTTGAGCGAGGGTCTAATTCTTTCATGTATGCATCAAAAAATGCACTCACAATGGGTACGGATCACTGGTGATAGTGTCTGTGGTAGTAAGAATACTTCCCAATTCTGCATTATGAGTTTTGAGATAAGCAAGGGAAAATATAGGTTATGTATTTACTTGAGATGTTTTGGTTTATTCATTTAAAATAAGTTTATAATATCTGAAAATTGAAAAAGGGACTCCACTGCACCATCCCTTCTCCAGAGACCCAGTATACAAATTTCTGCATTCTTACAGTCTTTCCCGTGGAAAAATTCTTCTGTGTTAAGGAAAAGACACTGAGACACATAAGGCCAACAACTGACATCAGATCAAACTCTGAGAACTCCCCCACCTCTGATTGTATTTCATGTTGTGTTTGACTTGCATCCAGTAACGATAACGAGGGCTAACAGATTGACAGATGAGATTGTGTGATAGATAACTTGCAGTTTGTCATCTTGACAATGCACAGCAGTGAAACCAGCTGCTATTGTGCTATAATGCGTTGCTTGCTCTGTCTTATTTATTATAAGCCATGCACAAACCATGCACATTTTTTACAGATAGAAATATTTCTACTTATGAAACTTGTAGGACAGCCCAGAGCAGTGGGCCAAGCCCAAGAAGCAGCAGGTGCTATAGCTGTTGATGGATTTCCGAAATCCATCACGGAATGAAAAGGCAGTTGGCAGAAGAGTCTTTCTTTGTGTTTGGTTGGGTAGCAGGAGCAACCTGAGACTGAGGACAGAGCCACTTGAGATAATGTGTAAACAGTTTGTAGCAGTGACAGGGTAATCAATAGCCCAGGGGTGGATTCACACAGCTGGTTACCCTGCATCTGCTCAGAGCATGGAGTGAATGATGGAGGCTTCTCCCGACACTGTTATCCATTCACACATCTCCATTACAGCTGGACAGCATGTGTAAAAGTTATTTTATGGGAAGATGAAAAAAAAAAAGAGGGGAAAATAGCTGCGAACACCAAGCTACAAAAGAAATCAGATCAGGTAAGTGTCACCTTGTGAAGTAAAGCTGTCACTCACTCAGGTTGAATTCAGGAAAGCTGCTACTCATCCTGCTAAATCACGGGTATAAAAGACAGCACGCTTTAGACAGTCCATACACTGAGTTGTGTGTATGCTAAGCATGGCAGAGTGAGTGTGTGTCTAAAGGAGTGGCAAGTGTGGGACCCCACTACTGCATGACCCAGTAGAGCCATTGTTTCACACTACAAAGAACTACTATCAAAGCATAAAATCTATAATTGAATACATCATGCTAAATATGTATTGGGGTCAATGAACTTTATTTAAAAAATTGATTATGCTTGCTATTTTCTCAGTTGGTTGCTATGCACTTTAAACCTTGCTTTTGTGTTTCTTTTTTCTTAAAGAGTAACATTCCATGCAACCAAATTAAAACCTCTTGGGCAGATCTGTGATATTGACTTATTTTATAAACCGCTTTGGAGCTCAAGTATTGATTGTTGTGCCTCGTTCAAAACATTGACTTTGAATATTCAGTGTCATCTGTACCATAAAATGATAAAATATTTTAACAGTCACATTATTGCTAGAACTGTGATGTGCTCCTCCAAGCTTAAATGTGAATATTTGTCAGTGGTCAGAGCCTATTTCTACATAGAAACAGCCACACCATTGGAGAAAGGTTTAGTGAGATTGATCTGTACTCAGCAAAAGTTTCACATCTTCACACCGTGGGAGTGGAAGCCAAGGACGTGTATGGAAATAAGTAAGACTCAAATGGATGTGCAATTTTAATTCCACAGTTTCATTTGAAACTGAGATAGATTTTCACCCAAGTCTCAACCATTAGAAATTTTATATCCAGTAAGACATAATATTTTTTTAATATAGTCACACTATCTAGAAAAATTGCTGCCAAATCCTCCGCCTGACAAAGATCACCACTACAAGCCTAAGGTCATTCTGTCCCAGTGAGATTTATGACACTTTTTTCTCCCCAAGAGCAATTTCACTGCACTGGAACAGATTATGAAGAGGAGAGACTATTTAAACCACTGAAACCTTCAGTTCAGGACTGTGTTCCCTTTTATGAAGATGTTCCAATAAGTCATAGGCCTATATTCAAAAGCAGTTTGACTGAGTTCTCAGGATCTAGCACAGTCCTCCTATGTCATCTTTCCTGCCAAAGGAAAACACCATTCTCCATTTACACTTCATTTACTGCAAGTGCAGAGATCCAAATGCTTTTAGACACTAAACCAAGCTCACATACACTGTTTGAAGCTTATTAGAGCCACACTGCAGCTGTGCTATGCTGATCCGTGCAAAGGGAGAAGAACAGCAGAGCGAAACAAATCAACGCCCAGGCTTTTAATTTTCTCTCTGTGATGAAATGAGATGGTTTCCCATGGAGAAGCAGTTACTGATCAAAGGTGTTCTTGTCTTGTGAGGTCAACATGGCCAGCAGAGGTGACACCATTATTCTTTTCCTGGAGGGAAAACCCTCTTTTAAGGCTTCAGTTGGGACAGGTTTTCTGATAGGGCAGTATTCAAACTCTCTGAAATATTTGTGCTAACAGAAAATCTGGAAAAGTGCCAGACTGATCAGCTAAGCTATAGAACAAGGCCTTCACGTAACAGAAGTATCAGGCTGTGACTCAAACTGTAACAGAGGAGTGTCTCCAGTCTCTGGAAATCTGCCTACTGAGAAACTAGACTGAGACACTAAACGGATGTGACAAAAGTCCTCAAGGTGAAATGTTAGTGCACTCAATCCCAGCTATGTTGAATGCCACAGCCATCCTTGTGTCAGCTGGTGCTTTGTAGACAACTTTCCCAGCTGAATGTATGGTCACTATCTATATGACCAGGGAGAAGAGAAGTATGAACAAGTTCCAGAGAGATTACACTCACAAGACTACCATGCTAGTGCAGGTTATCAAAAATTCAAGGCAAGGGGCAAATATGTTACCCATGGAGACTGGTTTGGCTTTTTTTACTAACTGTGTCATTTTGAGTCATTGAAAGGATTTAGACAATAATTGCAAGTATGAATCACAATGTAAACTCAATTTCCTATGAAGAGAAGCAGTTTTATGCAGTGTAATATTGTATGGCTAAGATAATCACCTGAGAACCAGTAAAACAATAATCTGCAAAGCTGTACAGCTAGGGAAGCATAAAGATTGAATGCCATTTTACGTGCTTTAACAAATGATGACTCAATGTCTGGCATATATCATGTGATTAAAACAAAACACAGGGAGTGCTACAGAGAATTTGTGGGTGCTGTTTAAAAAGTGCTGTTTTGTGTTACAGGGAAAGTCAATACAAGTTATTTCACTGACATAGCCCTGGGAAATTTGCAGAATTCACTCAGTTCTTCAGCTCCAAGTCATGGCAAGTAAGCCTTCCAAAACCTGTCTTCCACCTGTCACCATCACTTACTCTTTTCTTAGTTGTTTATATACAGGAAATGAAGTAAGAGGCCAGGAGAGTACCCAAACCCGTGCTCTGAAACTATTATTGTTATTAATAACAAATACACTGTATATAAATGTGGTGCTTTTGTATGAGTAGAGACAATTATACTGACATCATTCGAGCAAAGGAAAGAAAAGGAGATCTTTAGCCTAGAGAAAAGAGGGTTGTGGGGGGACCTCAGAACAGCCTTCCAGCCTTAAAGGGGACCTTACAGGAAAGATGGGGAGGGTGTTTCTTTTAGGGAATATAGTGATGAGGAGTAACAGATTTAAACTGAAAACAGGGTAGATTTAGATTGGATATTAGGAAGAATTTTTTTCTATGAGTAGGGTGAGACACAGGAACAGGCTGCCTGCAGAAACTGTGGATGCCCCATGCCTGGAAGTGCTCAAGGCCAGGCTGGATGGGGCTCTGAGCAACTGGTCTAGGGAAAGGTGTCCCTGCCTATGGCAGAGGGTTTGGAACTAGATGATCTTTAAGGTCCCTTCCAACACAAACCATTCTATGGTTCTGTGGCTCTGTGGATTAGGCTGTGAAACACATCTTGCCAGAGGGCGTTGCAGAAACTGAAAATTTGTGTGGATTCAAGGATCAATCAGATATATCCAAGCAAGCAAAGCCCATAAAAGCCATTAAATGCAAAGACACCATTTCCTCCAGGATGCACCTCAGACATTGACAAGGATGCAGGAGAGAATTTTGGGGACATATGATATTTCACACCTTTGTCCCCTCCTTTCCCTGGTATCACTGGTCACCAGTTAGCAACTTCCAATATGATAATCTATTATTTCGCCTCCAAGGCCTGTCACTTCAGTCAAAATGTATGAACAAATTACTTATCCCTGTTTCTCCCTTAAATTGCCACTAGTCCTGTGCTGGTGCTGGCCATGTCTTTGCCTGGGGCAGACTTGAGGCTGGAGTCAGCTGCAGTAGAGGTGACTGGGGGGCTGCAGAACAGCACAGGGACACACAGCACTTCTGTACTGTGCTGTGCTAAGGCAGCACGTGAATCTTTTCTTGCTGGAGAGCCTGCCCTACAGACTACTCTGTTTCATGGATAGTATAATGTCATGTTTTCTTCCAGCCTGTAACCTGTATTTATGGCAGTGCCTTAGATGTCCCTGGAATTATTTGGGGCTGCAGTGTTAAGTGCTGCCAGGGAGAGAAATCATCTTGAAGTCCTTTTGAGAAGGAAGGACACTAAACCACACAGGTCTGGGGCAGCTGGGATTTGGAAGCAGGGGCAAGCCTGCTGTTAGAGAGGGGGACTACCTGCAGATGCACCACACCTGCTCCGCAGAATAGATATTGGGAAGGGGGTCATGGATCTCTGGCAACCAGGGATTGCAGTGCTAGGGTGAGGTCTGTCCACAGATTATTTGTAGGAGACTCTAGCTTTTAATTTTGGCCAGTCAGGGGCCTAACAAAAAATGTCCTTCAGAGTCACCAGTACCATCATATGGGCACGGCTTTCTCTAAGTTCTCTCTAGTCAGATGCAGGCACAGTCAAAACAGGAAGGCCCTAAGAGGGCCAACACAAATATAAGCCTCAAAAGCACACTGCCAAAGTACTGGGGTAAGAGAGTCAGAGGCCTTACAGTTACCTGGTTAATCTGTATCTTTCTTTCCAAGACAGTGTATCAAACTTAAGAATAAAATGATCCAGCTACCACTTGCAGTTCCTACCACGGGCCTTTAAAGTAACGAAGCTAAATACTCTGCTATCCATATAGGATTATGGATGACAAGGATGGCACTCAATTAAATTTGCCCAAATAAAGGGCAAAGGTATAGGTATAGTGTCATGCTATCCATATAGTACAGTCAGGTGTCATGCTGAGGACACACACAGGCATGATTTGGCAGTTCTTGTTTAAAAGAAGGTCTAAAAGCAGAAATGAAAGGAAGGGACTCTTCAGAGAGACAGAACCTGTCCTCCCAGCAGTAGCAAGAAGGTCATAGCCAGGCTTACCAATAGAGAAGTGTCCATTTCTGCAAAGCTATTGCTCTTTTTCTGAAATTACTGCCTGAAGTTACTTCATCATTATACAAAGGAGTGTGCTGTTGCTTGCTGTCAATCCTACCCTGCGTCTTGCAGCATTCACTAATACTAAAATCTCTGCAAAAACAAGTGTAGACATACACAGTAATAGGAAATACTTCCCAGAAACTTCCTTCTAAAGCAAACATGGGTCGCTAACTTCAGCAAATATGACAGCCCTCAATTCCTCAATAAAATATCACAAGAAATCTGTGAGAGACCAAGGATCTGAAACTACAGTCTTCTTTACATGTAAGATGTGTCTTCTTTGCATACATTCCTTTATCCCATAGAAGCAAGGAAAAAAAAGGATGGAAAATACATCATTAAAATTTACACAGATCTTTAAAGTTGTTATAAAAAAAAATCCTAACCAAATAGAAGTAGAACTCTCATCTGTCAGTGTTGAACATCTCAGTTTTGAGCAGATGGCTACAACACAAGAAACTCATCACACTTTTTCATTAGTAAATTGAAAGGCATTCAGGTAGCAATCACCATAATCATCATTTTCACAAGCCCTAGAAGTTGTAATAAACTTTTAGAGAGCAGTTGACTTTACAAAATAATTGAGAATGGGTATCTTTAGCTTTTCCACTCAAAAGCTAGAATGTCACTGAATCTTTAACAGGGAGTTTGACTACAGATAAACAGACCATTCAAAACAGACACTCATTCAGAGAAAATTCCCGTTGCATTCCTTCCAAAAGTCCCTGAAGTTAATAATGCCTCTGGAATAATTTCACTCAATATTATGGGAAAAAAAGCACTTATCTTTCTTTCCTTTTAAAAATTTATTTATTTTTATTTAAATTTTGTTCCCAGAAAGCCTGATGTCTCACCCCAAAGAACAGACTTTTTATCTGTTCACGTTTTTATTTAAATTCAAATGTAGTGTTTCAGAATTTTCCCAGGAAAACTTCAGCTTGGCCTGCAACCAGCCTGAAACCAGCAGGTGGAGCCAAATCTGCTTCCTATTCGGTAAAATTAGCACTCGTTCTGAGTGATGAAGGTGCCTCCATCATGCGAGTATTTTTCTGCTGGACAAAAACCACCTGGCTTTTCCTGCAGAACCTTCAATCATATCTCGCCATTATCACTGCCGCTGTATTTAACTGCGGCAGAAGCGTATTTCTGCAGGAAACAGGCTGAGTATTTCGCAGCAACAAATATGTCACAGCCCTCTGCAAGGATTCGGCTAAGAACTCAGGATTGTATACCCAGGCTGCTGATCTACATATGACCCCAAATCATGCAGGCAGCCTGGCAGGATTTAAAGGCCTTGGGGAGACAAAGTTTTATGCACCCTACTCCTCCATACCAGCTCCCAGCTCTGTACCAATGCACACACAGAGACAAGATCCATGGGATACATCCAGAGGTAGGTTTTGAGGTGCAGGGCAAAAATTCCCTCCTATGTCTCATTTATTTTGGCCTTCCCTGCTCAGAACCTGTCTCCCACAGGCCTTGCTGTTGCTTGTCACCTCTGGCTGAAGCAGCTGCATTGGCAGGTGCTGCCCTCACTGCCTTGAGCAGGAACAAACACAGTTCTGTCCCTCTGGAAGGCAGCATGAGTCGTGTTCAGATGTAGAGAAACAGAGGGCCTTGCCCACTCTGTCTCTTGATACACTGAGACCAGGGACAGGGAATTCTGACCTTTCCAAAGGAAAGTGAGCATGCATTCTCAATGCCAGCTAAGCATTCAGAGCTGAGTCTAACAAAACCCGGGGCCCTTGGAGGTTTGCACAAGGAAGCAAGGAAAAGCTGAGAGGGACAGAGGACCATGAGGCTGAGATGGTGACATCTCTGCCGGAGGTGACATCTCTCCCCTACTCCCATAAGTTTATGTTTACGAGGTGGTGAATGCTTCAGCTCTCCCAAGGAAAGAGAAGATCTGATAAGGAGCACGTGGGGTTTTGGTCACCATTTCACAAGTTCAGCCCTTGGACAATATCCAGACAGCAACAGGCCGTGCAGAACGATGTGGGTAATGGGTGATGGGGTTGCCATTCACGAGAGGACTTGGAGTGAGACCACAAGCTTGTTCCTGGAATTAGTTCTCAAACTGTGATTACTTCTGCTTTGGCCTCAAGTCTCTCTGTGGGTCCCACTAACCCAGTTTTGACTTCCAAGTCCAACTCCACTCATGTCCCTGGAACTCACAGAAATTTTTCTAAAATCCAGTTGTGGAGCAGAAACATCTCACCGTGCAATAAGACAGGCAAGTCTCTGGTACAGTGTCACAATGAGTTCAAGATTCAGAGAGAAGATAGAACTTTCAAAGGAACCTGAGTTAGAGCCTTTGATACTACTCAGAGTTTGGAAAGGAGCAAGAAAATCTGGTTTAAGGCATCTACTATTCCCTCAGTACAGCAACGATGTGAGTTTTCTGAGAATATAGGCAGGGTTTCTTAAAATAACCTCTGAAGTGGATGAAGTTAGTTGTCAAGAAGTTGGACTAGAACATTGTTGTAGGTCCCTTCCAACTATTCTATTATTCTATTCTATTCTATTCTATTCTATTCTATTCTATTCTATTCTATTCTATTCTATTCTATTCTATTCCATTCCATTCCATTCCACTCTTTTAAGGTGCTGCTCTTTGCTTGGCCTGGATCAAATTCAAGACCCAGGTTCCTAGCTGGACAATATGTCCAAATATGGCAATATGTTATTGTTAGGCACTTGGATGTCAAATTCCAATCTGAAATACAGATAAGATGTGGACAATAAAAAAGTAGGGTGAAGATAGCAACCCAAATCTTTGGCTCTGGACCATCTGTGCAATCAGTAAGGATAAGGAAAATTAATAGGAACTGCTCTCTCCATTGTAGCAGGTTATTTCTTGGAAAAACATGGTAAAATATTAGGCCCCCCCAACAATAGCTGCATTTTCAGCAGAGTTTGGAGTGATAATTTGTGCTGTATGTAAAGTATATGGGTAGACTCTGAGATCAGATGCCTTTGTAAGTAGTAGTTGCTATTTTTATGGCTTGGATAAACCACCATGACCTCACTTATTTAACTCCATTGTGCAACCAATTTTTTTGAATAAACCCAGAAGTTTAGCTTCAGTACCAGCAGTTGCCTGCCACTTTATCTGACTTTACCTGAATGGGCATAAGTCAGGACAGCATTGAGCAGATGAAAGTCACCTGAGGTTTCACCTGAATGCCAAATACACACAGACTAACAGGCACTCTGAATTGCTGGCAGCATCCCCCTGCTTTGTTAGCAGCCGATAGTTGTTCTGTGCTGGAGAACTATATGACTTTCTTCTGCAAGTTCCAGCTTCCCTGGGAGGCCTGGGCTGATCAGTTCAGCTGCTTTCACTTGGTTAAATGAACCAGAAAGGAAGCTGGAATGCTCAAGTGGGCCGTGTGGCACAGCTAAACCCTGTCCACACTGCCTGAGCATTGTCTATCCCAGCATTCCAGCAGTTTCAGTATTAGCTGAATCAGTGGGGATGAATTCAGTAATTTCCTTGGGCTCTGTGTGAACTTTAAAACCAAAAATAGGGACTGAAGCAGCAAGGGCATTGTAGATTCTCTGCATCTGTCAGGTGCAGGACTGAAAATTACTTCAACTGAGAAACAATATTGTTATCTACTACAGAATTTTTGTGCAGTAGCAAATAGGGGGCATATTACTGTTGTCTTTAAGAGCAGCCACCAGTTTCAGGACAGGAGAATCAAGCCTACTTAGTACCTCTGTGGTTATGTTTTGAGTAGAGTTAAGTAGTCTCCATAACTCACCTGAGATGAAACAATCCTACTTAATTCCTGAGAAGATCCTCTAAGATGTTAGCAACAAAGAAAATGCTAGTTGGGCATGCAAATTCATTCTTCCACACGGGTTAGACCACACTTAGAAGCAAAACTTTCTGGGGAGAACCAGAGAGAGGGAGTGTTTAGTCATAAGATAATTATTTGAGTATTCTGCAATTTCCAGGTATTTTTTTGGTTCCTGCTCCCATCATACCTATGAATAATGATAAAGAACACATTTCCAAATATCTTCCCATAGGCTTGCTATATAAGAAAAATTGAAGATATTCTCACCACTCAGCAGCAGATCTAGAATTGGTGAAAAGCTGAGAGGCAAGACTGAGGAAGCAGTTTATTGTCTTGGACTTCTGATCCATCTGTGCCCTGTGCTTCCTCTCCACTCTCAGCTGAACGTGAGGTACAAACCAAGAACTGTTCTCTGTTTCAGAGGGATCCTGCCTCACTTACAATGTCACCCTTGTGGATTTCCATCATGCCTAGAACTAACATAACCTCCAGCAGGAAGCCCTCACAAAATTACTTTAGTACACTACTGACAAAGCCATGTCAGTTCCTACTCTCTTTTTTCTCTAAGAGTTAGTTCCTAGTGAAAGCATAAAGTATGTGGCAATGTCTTCCTTTTTTCTCATTCTCCCTGACCAGCATTTGCCATAGTCCTCCTACCACTACATTGCTTGATCAATAGCATGTGTGAAGGTATATCGTGGATAAATTTTTCCATAAGAGACAAAAAGTTATATGTTTAAGCATGCAAAATTCACATGCACACAGTTATTTGACTTCATGTAAGACACTGAGCTGTTAAACCCAATTCCATATCATGGCTGATGTGGTTTGACAGTGTTCTGGTTCATTATAAAGATCAGCCTTTCAAATTCACTTCTGCAGCTCTGCTCAAACCGTGACATTCTCATTAAGGAAATGCGGAGCCTTCTCTCCTAGTTCTCATTAACGATAACAAAAATGAAGAGCATTCCCCTTAGAATTAACTCCAGAGACAGCACTGGGCATGACACTGAAACTAAGTGACCAAACTCTCATCAGTATCTCCAGCACAGGTAATTAGGTGGGTTGGTGGGATAGAACAGCCATCCTTTGGCATACTAATCCAACACAAGCTATTTCTGGATGAAAAGTCTGTATCACATTTAATATAAGAAGGTCTCAGACAAAAACAATGCATTAGGAATGGCAGAAGTTTATCTACCCATTAAACACCAACTCACACTGCTACCCAGGCGTTTTCACTTGATGGTAACACAGATTTTATAATTTAGAAAGACCAAAGCACAGCACTTCCTAAAGGGCTTACTTTTGCCCATAATTTTTATCCTAGTTATACAGCAGTTAGGAAATATATCTGATCATATTTGCCACTTGCTACAGATAACCATTTTTAGTAATCTTTAAATATGACATCATAAGAAACAGGAACCAAAGGAGACAAAAATGGTAGGCTAGAAAAATAGATTAACCAAAAAATATAAAATAGTATTTTCCCAGAGCTAAAAGCAAATGCTATAAGCCATAAATTTAATCACAGAATCTAATATTGATACCTAACTGATGGAGGAAATTAATATTAAAGACAGACATTTAATAAGGAAGAAATTCTTTCAGCATAATAGATAGTCAGGTATTTGTAAACCTCTGGTCTTGAGTTACACAATAAACAAAAACAACAAAAGAGAAAAATATATTAATTACCATCTGGGAGAAAAGGAGTCACTGTAACTCACCCTTGAAAGTGTATATGAAAAACTGTAATAAGCAGCTGCTTTTCTAGCTATCTGCATTTTAAACAAATCTAAAAAAATAGGTATGGATGCATATTTTTACATGCATAAAATATTTGGATGTAAATGTGGTTGTTGAAAAACAGTAATACTCTCTGTCTTTGTTTCTCTTTATTATTGGGTACTTTGATTTTAGAAGGTTTCCTCTGAAAATTTTCAAATGCTCTTCACTGTGTGAACTCAGGAAAGCTGGAATTTTAGAACACAGGTCAAGTGTGTGATGGCAGAATAGCAACATTATTGATGGGGTTTTGTGCCTGTTTGCCTCCGTGTGAAGTCCTGGTGTATTCAGCTCCTCATGCATTTCAAATACTATCAGGAAGACTGATATTATTTTCAAATTGGGATACTGAGACACAGGAAGAGGAAAACAATTCTCTAAGGTTTCCTGTCAGCTTGTACAGAGGTGGGCACAAAAGGCTGGCAGACTTCCTGAATCTCCAATTATGATCAACCTTCGCTGCTTCCCAAATCTCCAAATCAGTAAATTTGTTGAGCTGCAACTTTTCTCCAGTAGAAACAAAGCAAACACTAGCTGGGATTGGCTTTGGCGAGATGCTCTGCGCACATTTAGCCTGATGGCTTTTGTCCTGACAGCAGCAGCCATGCTTACTCCCCTGATTTAACAATGAGACCACTATGACTTGTCAAAACCAAGGAGGTCTGTCTTGAGATTTATGTTTAGCTCGGCACAGAATTAGGAGCCAAGCAAGGGTAGTGCTGACCAGAGGAAAGCCCATGGAGGGATACCTGTCTTAAATGAAGCAGGATAAAGTCAGGCTGCAAACCACAGAATCATAGAATAGTTTGGGTTGGAAGGGTCCTTAAAGACCTGTTACTTCCAACCCCCATCACCATGGGCAGGGACGCCTCCCCAAGGGTGCAGATTGCTCAAAGTCCCATCCAACCTGGCCTTGAACACTTCCAGAGATGGAGCATCCACAGCTTCTCCGCGCAACCTATTCCAGTGTCTCACCACCCCCACTGTAAAAAATTTCTTCCTAATATCTAATCTGAACCTGCTTTCTTTGGGCCAGCAGCCTTTCTGCTCTCCACCACTAAAGTTGCACCTGCCTCAGCAAAGCCTGGCTGGCTTCCACCTGATGCAAATCCCTCCTCATCACCTGCCAGCCTAGAGATGTAACTCCCACTGAAAATCTTCTCCTGACAGACTGTGCAGACTTGTCCCTTCACTTTGAAACAATGGAAACGAACGATATTTTTCACAGAGAGACCCATCCATTAACGTTTCATTGTTCCATGATCTCCACAGCGCTCCAGGCTTACTGGAGAACTCGCATTTGGCAGCAAAGCTTCTGAAGATATAGAAGCTATTGACCGCTGTTCATTATGGACAAGCAAGCTGAACAACTTGCTAAGTTATTAGTTGTAATGATGGTGATTCCAGTCAGGCAAAAGGTAATCTCTGTTACAAATTCCCTGCCAGTTTCTCTCATTTCTGTCACTGTGGTAGATATGCCTTAAAGAGGACTTCTCCAGTTGGAAGCACAGAGCTAGATCCAGCAGAAGGCAGTTGCAATGCTCTGCTGCTAAACTCAGACAAGAGGGAAAACAGAGAAATTGATCCTTCTCAGCAGAGAGGGGTGATTAGTCTAGTGAGGGATGCACAACTGTGGGTATCAGATACAAGTTATGGCCGGCTGCTGACGTGGAAAACATGCCTCTGGAACTGCAATTCTCTCCATCTCCTGGTATAGAAAAGTCCTATGAGGAATGACACTGGGATATTTGAGCAGCAGACAACCTTTAAATTATCTCCCAGCCCTATTTTCACCACAAAACCCCCCTGATATTTAGCTCTGTTGCAGATTTGGCCCTTTTTGCTAGGAGGTGTAGGGAAAGCAGCATGAGACTTTTTCACCCCAAAGAACACGCAGCTTCAGAAAAGAGAAAAAAAATGAGAAAAGACAGGCACAATAGATAAATGAGGGCATAAATGTGGACAGAGAAAGGGAAACTGGTAAAATGTGAAATGAGTCTAGTGGGTCTCCTCTTGTAGATTGGTTGGAAAAGTTGTTACTCTTCACAATAATTTTGAACAATACTGAGCACAAGTGGTGCTGAAGCCATCCAAGCTGTAATGTTAATACCTCTATTACTGAAATTAAATTAAATTAATAGCACTATTAATAAAATTTATAAAAAGAGTCTCTAAAAATAGAAGACTACATTGTAACCCCAGCTGGATTACATGCTAGTTTTTATATTTTGGCTACAGTACAGCTTAAGGATTCATCCAGTTCCACAAGCCACGGGCTTTTCCTGCATCTTTTCGGAAACTATTTATTTTCAGAGGCTTAGAGAGCATTTTGCTGGCAGTTTTTATGAGGATGTGGAGCCTTCTGGTGCAAATTTTCCATGAAGTGCTCCAGCAGGTGGCCAATATGGCCCTTTATGAATGTTTGACGAGAAGTGAAGAACAGAGTGTCTTGTGTCAGTATGCCCAAACCGGCACACAGAGAAAATGCAATTTTTGGTCAGTGCTGAGAGATATATAATGAACTGCATTGCCTCTTAAAAAGGCTAGTGCTGGCTGCTATAAAGACAAGAAGGAAAAGTCCTCTAAAAATTCTAGAAGTAACTTCACTATAAAGTGATGTTTCATTCTGTCTCCAGGTTACTTATAGATGGTTTAAACTATTTTAAGTATGTTTAAGTCTACTTGTTATTTTTGTCCCCTATCTGAAATCCTTGTGAATGTATTAAACTCTCACAAAATATCAAATGCTAATGTTATTGGTTCAATAATTTTTTGTTCTTCTAGTTGCCTTTCAAATGTTCAAATCATTCAATTAGCTCTAAATAGGTGGGTTTGCAATTCGTTTTTTCTGGTTGCTTTAAAAGGGCAAGTTTAAGTGTCTGGTCCCTTTCTCTAAGACAGTATTTCAAAAATCTCTCATACACCTTTTCTAATTTATCTCCAACTGAAATATCTTGATTTCCATTTGCATTCCCAGTACGTTTTCACCTGTACATTTTCCAGATACCAAATCAACTTGGTTCATCAGTTTCAAAAGGAAGTAACGTCTGTATTCTGCTTTTTATATCCTTCAAATCTACCTGTTACAGCAGAGGATCAGGAAATGACACAGCTGCCATGTGGGCATGGAATCACCAACACACTCATACTTTCTCAAGTATAACCACCAACTCAGATGTTCCACACAAAGTCAAGAAAGGGAAATGGCAGCTGCAGATGAAGACGGAAATTTGAGTCAGCAGAAGTAAATGGTGGGAGAAGGCTCGGGGTAAACTTGTCACTATATTGCCTTCATACATATAGTTATAACCTGCAGAGTTATTGAACAGAAGGATTGGTTTTTTTCTTCTTTGTCTCCATAATATACAAAATTGAGTTGCAGTAGTACTTCCTCTTGTCATTCTGCTGTGGTGGTTTAGGAATATACATGTCATCCCTCCCCAGTCTGGTTTATGTGCCCCCCTCCATGCAGTTTTGGTTTAAATTAATTTTAGCTGTGGATAGTCATTGACTTATATATTCTTAGGTAGATGAAAATTCTTTATTAAGTTGACAGTCACTCTGCATGCTTTTGATATGAACTTTCCCATGAAGTCATAAAAATTGAGCTGATTCTGCCACAGGATGTGGCACAGACTATATGACCTTCCATTTCTGAGGGGTGAAATCTCCATTTTGCTGAAATTGGTGTCAAATGAAAGCAAGAGCTGTTCCATTGAGCTCAGCTCTTTCCTGACTCTCTTCAACCAGGCTTTCATATAGGCTCTGCTTTCATTATTTCTCAGTAAATACTAACCTCTCCACTTCTTAAAGAAATCTGGGGCTTTTGGGGTGTGGAAAATTGGATCTTCCCCTGTTATTTCAACAAAACACTAACTTTGACCTGCTTAGTGTTTACTTCTCCATGACCTCTGTGGCCATTTCACATTCACCTGCAATACTCTAAAGTGTTATGTTTGTGTACAGGAAGTAGCATTTTTCAGTTGAGCTCTTCCTGACTTCCGAGAATATCAGATATGGGAGATCTTTCCCTTTGTGGATGGAAAGGACAAAGGAATGAGAAAAACAGCAAGCCAGAGGGAGAGAGAGCATACCTAAATAAATGAAAAAGATGTGCTGTAACAGACTGCATCCCCTGCTTCACAAGATCACTACTCGGTGGCATGGGATCCACTAATTGGACATAGCCTGGGGGAGGCAGAAGGGTCTCATTCAAGACAACATGCTAGGAGAAAGGCAGATTAAATTGCTGGAAAACTGGAGTGAAAAATTTCCATTCTCCTTATGCTGGAATCCTTGAGACAAGTTCTGTTCTTCAGAACAATTATTCATCTGTATCTCATACTCTGTCTGGACCAAGGCAGGAATGGGTCTCTGATCCCGAATGGAGATCCAGTGAATGACTGCAAAAATTACCACATTGTGAAGACTTAAGGCCGTGCACCAGGTTCTCTACATTTTGCAAAGTCCTGTAACTCATCAGATCCTATCAGCCTGACTCCTGAGCTAGGTGGGATCAAGGACAAAATTCAATATCCATAATCCTTTTTTTTGTGTTTTATCCTTTGTAATGATCTTCAGGGATTCTGTTCCAATAGTGCTTTAGACTGACTTGGGGTACACAGAAAGGATGTTTGCAGTGAAAGGAATTTAAATCTAAAATTACTTTCCATTGAAAGCTGACAGAGTTGAAATCTGTTGGTTTGGGAGATGTTCCAAAAGCCATTCTTTTGCAGGAACACTTGTGAGAGATTGGTATTTGAGGAAGATAAAGCTATTTTCTCATATGCGGCTCAGCTTTGTTAGCATGACAGTAAAGCCAGAGGAAGCAAAATCTGAGAGGAAAACACAGTTATGTTAATGCTCTTTAAAAAATCACATGCACAATCTTACAGTTTATTCATCAGTATTCATGGGATAAATCACTACAGATTTATTTGATAGGGGCAGACAGGATGCTAGTTACTGTTTGAATAGTCCTATAGTAAACTGTTACTAAAGAAAAGTGAAGAAGAAAGAAATCAAAATCTCATAAACTAATTGAATAGATTTATTCAAGGAGAAGGAAAGGGCCTTGATCTCAAAAATATTTAAGGATGCAGTCCCATTCTTAAGCCTGCTGAGCATTCAACCTCAGAAAGCTGCTCTAAATACTCCTCTATTGATTCTTAAGCAATACACTGAAATTTTAATGACCTTGCCAGCAAAGGACTTTCTATCTCAGATGTCATTGACATAACTACTGAACTAAGAGTGCTTACAAAGGAGTCAGACCGAAATATGCTGGTTACCAAGGAAATGCCAGTACTCCCCATTTCCCACTGTTTGTCTGGGATGAACTGGAAGTGTGGCTGCTCTAAAGTTCCAAATAATCACGTCTGTACAACTACCATAGAAACATAGAGCCACTTAGGCTGGAAAAGGCCCTTAAGATCACCAAGTCCAACTGCAAACTGAACACTGCCAAGTCCACTGCAAACCACGTCCCTAAATGTCATGTCTACATTTATTTAAATATCTCCGGGACTAGTGACTCGACCACTTCCCTGGGCAGCCCTGTTTTTGCACTTGACAGCCTTTTCAATGGAGAAATGCTTAACCGAATCTAATCTAATCTAATCTAATTTAATCTAATCTAATCTAATCTAAACCTCCCCTGACACAATTTGAGGCCTATCCTCCTCATTCCATTACATATTACATGGGAAAAACCACTTATGACCGCCTCGCTACAACCTCCTTTCGGATAGTTGTAAAGAGCAATAACATCTCTCCTGTAAGTTTGCAGAAAAGAGAAATAACAAAAAAAAAAAGTTAAATGTCCTAAAAGGTGAGGAAGCAATATGTTTTGGATAGAAGAATTAAAAAAAAAAAAGCAGAAAGTTTACCTTAAGATCAGGCAAATATTGTTTTGTGTAATTCAGGAAATATCCTCGCAAGCAGCTCCATTGCCTGCTGCTTTAGTGCGGTTTTGCATGGCTCTAACACAAATCAGTGGAAATCAATGGAATCGCAGAAACAGAAAAGTAGAGCAGCACAGTTACTGCTGCGACTGGAGTTTGAGAATACTCTTCTCAGCAGTGATCAAATGCTCTGACCTTGGAGATCTGGCACGGAAAGGAAAGATTCCAACTCCAGGATGTAAAAGGCGGCGTCACCTTTCTAAAGTGGACTGTCTCATATTGCTGTTGCATTGCTCTAAATACAACAAAGGGAAAAATTCAGATAAAGTTACAGAAGCAAACCTGCTGTATTGAACGGACTGGTAAATGCCCTGTATTTCACCAGTGAAATCTATATTTCCAGCCCTGGAAAGCATTCCTATTGATTCCTTTGGCTCACGCACTGTGTGTGTGTTGCAATGGGTGGTTAGCATTTGGAAAGCCAGGTATGCACAACACAGTGGAATGGGTATTTTGTCCATTTTGCAAAAAGCGCCCACTCCTGAATAGTCTCTCTGGCTGTGTGTGTCAGCTCCAGCAGGCAGCTGGAACGACCACAAACTTGTGGCTGGAATGCAAAGAGGAAATCTATTTCCATTACCTTTCTAACTGAGGGATCCCCCAAGAACACCTGGGCAGAGGTACAAAATCAGAGATGCAGGAACAATTAAATTTGGTCCATGTTAGATGATCACTGGCCTGTTGTTGATGCAAGCTTATCAAGAATTATTCCCAGCTGCAAGGTCACCTGAGCAATGTACAATCCTCCTCACCAGTCTTCTGCTTTTTAACCCACTCCCCCAGTATTGTCTATGTTACAGTGGGGAGGAGCACAGAAATCCCCCCATCACAACTTGAACAGGTACTTTTCTTTCACCCTTATCAACAATCTCACCACTATGTCTGAGGGAATAAGTAAAAAATAATTGAATCTATGTATTTGATACCTGAATATATAAGCCTTAAATCTCACCTGTGGGTTTATCATAAGTTTCAAAAGAAAACACAAGCAAGTTGCAATAAAGAACTTTCTTTAGACGTCACTGGAGGTGTTTAGGGATGCATGTCTCACATATAAAGTTCCCAGTACCCCTACACCTTGTTACTCTTAAAAATACACTATAGGCTCATTTGTCCTGATAACTCACTAACTTAGTGTTTTACTTTTGCTTTTTGATTGTTTTCAACGTTTTTCTTACCTAATTCCTTCACTCTGTACATGTAGGAGGTGCAGAGTTAATATGAATGGCAAATACCAACCCTGATATGAAAGAACTGTAATGAAAAACTGAGATGGAGCTACCCCTTGAAATCAGACTTTTCAATCCCAGGTACAAAATATGTGGTTTTAGACCACGTGCTGCAGGACTCCAAACCCCTGTGTCCAAATCTGCCCATCTTGTTTCTTCAGTTGTGTTGAGTAAACTCAGCTCCTGGCTTCCCCATTCCAGCTTTCTGTGAAGCAGCTCTGCTGCTGTCATTAATTATTTCTTACTGCCCGGAGTGCCTGGGAAAAAGGACTGATTCACCACAGTGCATTAGAGGAGTAATTAGACACAACCCAATACTTGGCTCTGGGGAACAGCTGCACTGGCAAAATATCCCCCAGCAATACTGCTTAAAGGACAGAGTAAAACAACTGAGACAGTGAGTGAACAAGAGAAAAGTGAAGATGTGGACTTTAAGAGAGTGCTGAGGAGAGGGTCAAGTATCCCTCTGATCAATAGCTACATAGAGCAGGAGACTAATGCAACAGCAGGAGGAAACCAAGGCAGTTGAGTCAGCACGAAGGATTATATGTGCTGTGCTGAACATCTCTGGTGCCTGTGCCATGGCTGATCCCCAAGGCAGAAAGGCAACAGGGAGCCTAGAGCTGACCACGCAAAAGAAAGGACCTGACTTCTCAGTGTGACAGCGTGGGCTCAGGGCCACCTGCCTTGCACTTCCTGGGAATTTCGAAAAATAATTCAACTGAGACAGAGAAAGGAATGCCAAGCTGATAAATTATTTTCTGCTCCCCTTTCCTTGCTGGTGTGAGGGGACTTGTCCACCGTTTTGAGGAAAATATACCACAGAGCTGAGGGAAAACAATAGGTTTTGTTTGCAGAGGTTGCTACAGTTTGTGGGATTTCTAATTAGTCTCTTTTTCTTTTTTCCTTTTTTTAAATGTTACTCTCAGAAACACACACAACATTAAAAACAATGTCTTCAATCAATGAAGTTCTGCATCTTTGGTCTGAAAACTGAAATGTACCCTCTTCAGCAAAGAAGAAAGTCTTGAATATTTTAATACAATAATACAAACCCCAATGCGTTTCACAAATATGGACGAAACAGCATGGTGGGCCAGCTAAAATTTTACACAACTGCCCAACCTTTTGTTACTTCAGCTCCTGATCTGCCTCCCTCAGAACACTCCACTAAAAATGTATGCATGCCCTTACCAGACTGTCATGTCTGCTAGTCCTACCTACTCCTTAATTAGCCTCATCCTGGGACCCTTATTCACATCTCTGACACACAAAAGAATCTGACAAAGAATGAGGGAAAATATCAATTCTGAGTAACCATTTGGCTGGACTCTGTAACAATGTCCTTGCTCAGTGACATCTTGTGTCTCAATCTGTGGAAGTCATAAACTGAGATATCAGTGACAGTTGATAAGGGGATGAATTACAAAATAGTGTACAGCTTTACCTTTACCTACTTATTCGAGGTAAGTAAACGGGATGTCTACAAGGCAATCAAACCAAGATGTTCTGTGTAGACTGCTTGAATATTTAAGATGCAAGAAAATATCTCTGGGTGCTCTTTTATTTTTGCCTTTCCTTAGTAGATCTCACAACTTGCTGAACATTTAAGTCCTACCTTCTCCTGACAGGGCAGATATGAATTGTGCATTAAGAACTGCTGCATCCCAGTGAGATTTTTCACTTGGAGCAGATCACACAGAGCTTGACTTCCATTGTCTCCGTTCCGTGCTTAAATGAACAGGTAAGCAGTTAGCGCCAAAGTTTGGAACTTAGTGGTGTCTGAGCTAAAGCTGAAAGGAGCTGCTGTTAGTGCTTCAAGCTCTTGGCATACTCGAGCATATATAACTGCATTGAATACCTTCAGATCATATTTTAAAGGATTTGTTTACAATTACAGCAGTTAGAGGGACTTCATGTCAAACAAACAAATAGAACACAGCAAAATATTTGGAAAGCCAAAAAATTGACTCTTTTAACACACATGTTCCCTTTACAAGCCATACAAAAGATAGTTTCCACCAAAATTCAAGTATGAGAGCCACTCAGCCATGTATAGATATTTCCATTATAGATATGTTCATTATGTTTATATTAATTTAATTTTTTCTTCTTTTTTTTGTATTTTTTTTTTTCCTTTTTCTTAAAGAGATACAAAACTTTTAATTGTGTGGGATAGTTCACTAGCATCCTCTCCTTATCTTTTTTAGGAAGGTCTCAGTCTGGAGAACTTTTATTCAAATCATATGAACACTCTGACGCAGAGTCAAAGCACAACAATGATAAGTCATATTAAAGCATCACTACTCGTTTCAGAAGAGGAAAGTGAACTCTTTAATCTAAAAGTACTTCCTGATCTTGTAAGTGACTAAATTCTACACAGAGAGCTTCTTTTAATTAGCTTTACTTGGTTAGAAAGAATAATCAAGGTGGCTAAAGTAAAAAAATAAGTCCTAAGGCAAGTTTTATGTTGTGTCTGTCAGCTTGTTTTTAAACCAAGAGATTACATAAAGTCCTTCTCCGTGTGAGGCCTTACTTTAAAGAAAGTCAATTATAAAAAAATAATTGACTTGATATGACGTATTGAAAGATATTGCCTTTTCCTTTTTCATATTCATCAAATTTAGAAATCATACCATATAAAAACGTGGTAAATAGGTCTAGAAAAAAGTCTACCTTGTTTTCCAATGAGAGGCTCCTTTTTCATGCTTGTAATAATAAAATGCATCCCCTTTAGAACAGGCTTCATAGAGAATCCCAAATGACATTACAGATCCTCACTTTTTCTTTACCTATCCAGAGGGTCACAGCTCTGGAAGAGAACTGTGGGAAGCATATTACTGTGTCTCTGAAGCATCTTATTTAGGACGTTGAAATAAACACCCTGAATTTTCAGCTGGGCTGCACACATGGTAGCATGCACTGCTGGGACTCAAGCACATTTTCCTGCTTTTCTCTTGCGTGTAATGTTTTAACTGAATCACCTTTTGACCGTGTATTCCAAGGCCAGCCTAAGTAGGACATTTCTGCTTTTGGGTAAAATATGAGTAGGAGGTTAATACATTGCATTTCACTGCTTCAAAATTTTGGGTCTGGAGATCTTAAGCTTTATGCCCTTACCATTTGGAGGTTTGACTCTGGGAGTTCTGCTTTTATGCAGGGCCTATTTTATAAAATTTTAAATTCCCTGATTTGAACATCACCCAGCGTTTCTGGTGTAAAGCAGAACACAAAACCAGTATACTGGAGAGAGTTAAAAAAGTCATTTTATCATCTCACTTTTTATAAAAAATATCAAACAGCAGTGATACTGAATGCAGAGATCTCTTTTTCCTTTGCAGCTCCTCTTAGGCATCCATTTGAAAAGCCCTTTACAAGATTTTATAGGAGAGAGTATCAGAAAGGACCTGCAGAGCGGGACAGAACTGCAGACAGGAAAAACTGCAGAAATGCTTGAATTTCTGAATCTTCTAAAGTGAAGTTTGAGAGTTCAATTACATTACTGACATGGACGGAGGCTGAATTATCGCTCAAAAAATCTGGACTTGGAATGGGTTTTTCCTTGTTATCCATGTGTCCTAGGAGTGATGGGAAACTCCTCTTCCCCAGGCTGGTGTGCATCACTACGATGAGCTGAATGAGGACCAGTGCTGCAAGTCCCCGCTGGGTTCTACTTGTGCAATTTCTTGAACCATCCAGATACAAGGGAAAATTTATTCTCCCTCTTTTTAGCCATGTGAAAAATGAAGCATCTCATCTAAGCTGCTACTCTAACTTTTCCACACAGTCCATGATAAGAGACAGTCACCACTGCTGAGCTTCCCCACCTGCTTTGGTGTCTTGGAGCACTTTTTTCCTGGCTTCAACCTGCTCTTCCTGCTTCTAGCCAGAGCCAACAGCAATGATATATCATGACATGGGTGTCAATCCATCCTCACTGCACTAAGCCAATGTCTCTCTGCAACCTGAAAGGCTGATCAACAACTACAGCAGACTTCCCTTCCACTGGTCTTTGTTTGTTTTCTTGCTTGCTTGTTTCCCTGTAACCTCATTAAACCTGATGTTCTACAGAAAAAAAGTTTATGAGATCACATTGCATGTGGAACTGTATCATTCATTTTTGAGCTTAATAGCCCTTAAACCATAAAATAATCATGTGCACCCCTGCATTCTGTCACTGCCTTTGCTGCTGGATACATAAAACCTATCACGGTCTTTTGGATGCTTTCAGCTTTACGACTAAGAGTTTCAAATTAGCAGTAAACGTGTATGAGACATGAGATTTTTCCCTTTTATTTTTCTCTTACATATCTGAGGTATTCTCCCTCCCAAGAAACTCAGTGGAAGAAATAGATGAGACATGAATCTGGCAACAAGACACAATACTAATTCTCACAGAGAGGATCTTTCATTTTTTTTTCTTTCTGCTGTGCTCAAGAGGCAATGAAAATAACAATGAACTCTCTAGTTAAAAATAATACTTTCCCATCTAGACTTCCACTATCTCTTCCAGCAAAGAGGGGAGTTACAGAATTATACCAAACCCTCATGCAGAAACTGAATTTCTGCTTGCAGGTAGGTCCCCAGAGCGTGACCTGCACTTACAGTTCTACTTGCTGCACATTCCCAGTTGGAGATGTAATAGTCAGGCATTTATGAAAAGCAAATGTGGTAATAAATATTTCAGGCAGAGAAAAGTGCAAGGGCATTCCCTTGTCTCATTCTTGGCTCATAACTGTCCACAGTATCACGGACTACAAGGTTGAGCTTGCCCCTAATGCTTGCATATTAGCACCATAAAAGATATCTGGATAAAGTGTTTGTAGGTTTATTTGAAACATTAATGCTGATGCCTGACAGCATTATCTGTACTGTTTATATGACTATAAAATAGCTTTATAGTGATACAATTAGTAATGCTGAGCTTAGATAGCATAAATGGTAGCACTGATCGTACCACTATAAACTTATCTTTATAGTGACATAAATGAGCAATATTTGTGTCGTCATGTTTTATGACATCAGGTAATCTCAGGCCTAAGAGTATAACACAAGGTCTTGCCCACTTTAGTTTCACATCTAAACTACAATGCTCATTCACTCTTAGAATGTCAGCCCTACACTAATTTGCATTTATTTTAAGCTGCAGGGACAATTTTTTTCTTCATCTATAAAACAATTGCAAGCACCCCATTTCAAAAATTGTGTTCCTACAGCATTGCTGGATTATGAGTGGTCCCAGAGATGGGGCCAGTAGATGAGGGCTGATAGATGCCACAAGCCAGGGCAGACTCTCTTCTTAGACTTTTTAGTTGTCTCCCTCCTTTGCTATTTCACTCCAGGCTTTTTATCCCAAAGGGGAAGATGATGAATGAAACACTGATCATCTGCAAAAAATGTTTCAATTCATTTCACAGTTTTGCCTCATTCAATTCATAGCTGACGTATAAATGACTTTGAAAGACTGCTTGCCTGCCATTCCCAAAGTAGCACTCACTATCAGAAGACAGGAAAAAAGATCTCTAATATTATATTGTTTTCTTTGAAAAATGATTTGTGACTACCCATTACTGGAGTGGATATCTGTCCTGAGTTAAGGTTTTATGCGCACTGGTTAACTATACAGTGGAAATGTCCTCTTTTGGGCTTTTTATATAAATTGCATTACTATTTGTAACACATAATTCATAATCCTCAGAATTCATGACAGCAAATCCTTCTCTGTTCCTTCCTCTTTGGCTATAGATAGCTTTGCAGGAAAACACCTCTGGAATTTCACCTACTTCCTTGCTTCTCCATGATATCACTGCTCATGGACTCTGCATTTTGGCCCATGTACATAATGCCACTCAAGTCAGCAGGAGGAACACCAGTTCCTCAGTTAACAATGAGCTGGGCGTCGTAAACAGGGATCTTCATGTAAGAAGACTTCATTGTGTAGGCAGAACCCTACAGCAGCCTGAACATCAGTGTAGTCTAAAAGCTGAATGATCCTGGGACTAAAACCAGGATCAACAAATACATGGGTTTTTTCATTCTTTTAGCTTCAGTGCATCATGCATCCATATTTTTGTCTCAAAAAATGGTACAGCTGTAGTGTGCTGATGACAAAATACACAAATGCAACCTCTAAGAAGCCCTGAGGGAATTTACTCATCCATTTATAAGCCTAGAGCTGTAATTTATTGAAACCACTCTGTTGGTCTGCATATCCAGCACACTGCACAATATTTGAGAGAGTGCAGTGGGTTCACCCAGTCTCTCCTCTTTCAGCATAAAGGACAAGGACATATGATTACAGCAAGGAAGATGGGATCAAATATGACATCACATATAAAAGAAATAAAATCTTGCTCTAATCAAAAATGAGGAATTCCACAGTGGTACCACAAGGGCACTCTGAATTCAGTGAAGAAAGACCTGCTTTCACTTATGTTCTGAGATATCCTGGATGCTTGGGGGTTTGCCCAGAGCTATTTCATGATGATTTCCTGCCAGTTCTTTGGCTATTTTGTACAGCAGCATGAACCACCAGTGGAGATGCCTCTATTTTGGAAGCAGTTAAGATTTTTTGACAACACATAGAGAAGAACTAAGAGATGACTTCTAGCATCATGCACCAATTCAGTGGGCATGCCGAAACCTGAAAAGAACTTTCTAAAATTGTGAGGACATTTTGTTCTCCTTATCCAGCTCATCCATGATGCACCTTTATGTAACTTTAGCATCCTGAGAGCATCTTTTCCCTGTTCACTAGGTCCCCATCTTCTCCAATACATTGCATGAAAAAAGATCAAAAAAGGGACTTATCAATGTTAACTACAAGGAAAAAGAGTGGGATGGCAGAGTAGCCATATAGAAGGAGGCTGACAGAAATTATATAGCATCTTCACTGGTCCAGTTTCTAAAAATTCCCTTCTGCTGATCTTTAAATAAGACTTAATTGTGTAGTTCTATACGTCTGTCTCCAAACAGAGGTCCTCCCAATCCAACACCTTTGTCAGAAGCTATTTCAGATCCTCCAGACCAACCAGGAGAGCCCTTTCTCATTCTCATGCAGATTAATTTCGGCAACCAACCCTGCCTGCTTTTTCACTACACAACATCATCTCACACACCTCTTTGATCTTTCCCTTCATGCTTCTTTACAGGAAATAAAGAACCAGAAAGGTCACAAAAGGCTGCCTGACATTACCACATATCTGTCCTGTACACAGCTCTCAAAACCTGGAGCAAGTTCTTTCTGCATCTCATTACTAGGAAAATTCATGAAGTCTGAAGAAAAAGCAATTTTTTGTGATTTATTATCTTCATGGTGCTGTAGCCTAGCTTAGGGAGAAACAGCACAGCCACAGTGAAAGACTGAGCAAATCCCAGCTTAAGCAGAACAAAACAAAACCAAATATCCTATCTAAATTAGACATTGGAGACACTCATCACATGCGTAAACAAAATGTAAATAACCTTCTAGATAATCCTTTTTAATATTTGTATGTATCTTGGCAATTTTGGTGGAAAGCAGCTTTACCTTGTAACATTCAAGCACAATCAGTGGCATTTTTCATGCAATACACTATGCATTCCATGAAAAGGAAACTTACTCCAGTTGCTGTTAATATTCCCTGACAATATATGATTCTGGAAACTCCACTTTTAGGAGTATGCTGGTCACATATTCAATGTTTTCATGGTGGCCTCTCAATTTATTCTTCTTTTTATGAGAGCTATTAAAAGCTTTTAAATATTTTCTGGCTGCTGGAGGGTAATTAATCATCTGTGCTTCCAAACTAATCAAAGATATTAGTTTTTCTAGAACACTTAGGCAAACATGCAGGGGTAACTGAGGAAATCCAGATGGTTACTGCCACACTACCATGCACTTTACTGATAATGGCTACCCAGGTTTCCAGGGCTTCTCAGTATATTCTCATTACACTCATATAGTTCCATTACGCAAATAGTAGTGAGAATTAATTGCTTCTAATTGAGTTTGGTGGTATTAAATCAAATTAGTGTCCACAGCATAATACAAACAATGTCAACAACATTGGCTCTGTTATAGCAACTGAATAAAAACTAAATACAAGTGTTCAAAATTGCATCCTTTAGTGACCTTCAGTGAGTTAAATTCTGGCCATTAAAGAAGAATGAGGTTTTACAAGAACATCCCTTAGGAGTTTCACCATCTCCCATACATAACATGAGCTGAACCCAATCAAACCCAAATTCTGAAGATCCAAATAAGGGTTAAAGAAGCAGTATGCACAATTCATGCTGCTGAAGATGTCTGATAACATCCATGACCGCAAGAAGGTTCGTCCTTTTTCCCTCCTCAGGGTAAAACTTTCAGAATATGTTAAATACATGAGAAAGAGGTGCAATGACATCTGTAAAATAGTAAACTCTTCATATTTCAGTACTTTTCAAGCTCCATTTCAACTGCTGCTAACAAGCAGGACTTCAAATTGGGTAAGTCTCTCTGGCTAGACTAACCAGAGAAGCTCCACTGATCCCAGTGGATAGTTTGGCAATTTGTATTTCTGCTGTCCTGAGATGGAATTCATGACTGTCACACTCGACAGTGACCACAATTACTTTTCTTATTTAGAGTGATACTGAAACAGCTGAACTGATATCGAAGAAGATTTTAACTGGGACTGAATTTTTCTACTGAGATACAATCTTACTCTTTCTGCAGTATTTTCGAGCAGGTGTGTACATCACTTTCCACAGCTTTGCCATTTCTCCTGAGCTGCCAAGAATGAGCATCCATCCTAACGTGCTATGGCACAGCTGTAGTTAATTATTTATTGAGCCCCCCAGTGGCATATTATCCCATAATAACCTGCTTGGATGTGATAAAAGTGATGTAGACACTTGTCTGTCAGGTGATAACATAGAGAAAGCAGGCTCAAAACTGAATAGATAAATTTAAAGGAGGGAGTTTTTTTAAAAGAGGGGTAAAATTTATTTCTTGTAAACGTCTATGCTGAGCTGAAGCAATTATCTGGAGAACTTCTGGTAAACATCTTGTCGAGATTAGTTCCATTACCTACAGGGAGATGTCGAATATCCACCTGTATCCCAGGGAAATTCTGCTAAATCTGCTGAATGTTATTTCTGCCCTGAGGAAATCCTCCAGGCATTCCATTGAACTAAATATTGATAACCTAACCCTCTACTTGCAGAAATTTCTTTGTTGATACCGATCAAATGGAAACTGTGCAATATTAAGGGCTTACTCTGACCAAGTTCAGGACACTTCCAGCTGTGGAAGGCAGCCACCACAGCGCATTAATAGTGCAGACAAGTAAAAAGAGCAGACCTTGGGTTTAATTCTGAATTTCCAGGCCGTGAAAACCATATGAAAAGAAAGCCTGGATGATCTGTCCGGGTGTTACCTAAACCATCCTTTTGCCCAAGGCTATCTCAGTCATTTGTATTAATGTTGCAAAGAAACTGATAGGAAGAAATCCACAGAGTAAGCACACAGAACCAGATTGTCAAGTAGATGGCACAGCCATCCGTTTCCTCCTGGGTAACAGAGAGGCATGAAGGGCAGCTTAGGACACAAAGAAGCTTTGGGACAGATGTTTTGTGTCCCAAGTTGCCACAAACTCTCTGCCCCAGCAAAGTCAATAATTATTCTTGAAAATAAATGAATAAATGGTCAAAGAAAGAAAACGTCTGGACCTCATTGTTTGAAAGATTTTTTTTCTATTTAATTTTCTTTACTTTCATGATATTAGTCTTGTTAATTTTGCTACAGAATTGCAGCTGCTGACTTTCTAAAGTGATTTTGTTAGAAGTCAAGACTACATTACAACCTGAAATGCTGTTAAACACAACTGTGCGCTTTCCTATGCCTGAAATATGTCCAAAAATTCCAATAGTTTGGTGGTGTAGTGAGAATGGAAAGGCATTTACCCTTGATTTCCCTGCAGTGAATTAAGGTGTTTTTCTATGTGTGCAAAATATCAACATCTTATAATATTTATGTGTTAAGTAGACAATGATGTTTCATATTGAGCTGCTGGAAATGTCCTGAAGAATATCTTTAAATATTGATGTTTCCCAGTGTAGCCCTTAGACAATCTGTCTGCAGTGACATTTCAGCTCGCTATAATTTTGCTGTAATTAAACCCCTCAATTTTATCCCCCCTAGATAATTTATGCATATAGACAACTGCATTCTTCTGGTACAACTAATTTGATATTTCACCCACTTCTCTTATGAGCAGGAAGAATTAAAAGTTACTGAGCACATTTTAAGCAATTTTTTCTTCTGTTTGTAATTATACATTGCACCTGCTTAAAATCCAGGGGAACAAATGACTAGACAAAAAAGAACATAAGAGTAATACTTCAAACTGATGTTGCCAGATAGTGCACTGTGCAGAACACACTAATTGTGGAGGAAGATAATGTTCACTTCACATCCTAGTCATCTGTTGTGTCCAAGGACCAAATTTCCAATATGAGCAGAAGTTACTTTTCCAAAACTGAGACTGGCATTTAGGCATTAACGTGTCTCACACAATTAGTTTGACTTCAGATTCTAGAACTTCAGGAACTGCAAAAAATGATGCTGTCTTAACTTCAAAAGCTGAATTAGAAGTACTGCAATTAGGGGTGAGTTTGGAACCTTTGTTAAGTTGTTTTAAGATATTCAAGATTCGTTCTAGTCCTCTCAAAGAACATACAGTATAAAATACATTGAGCATAGTGTTTTAGTCTGTAGTGTAATGAATGGTATTTCAGTATATAATATATAGCCAAAAGCTGTTTTTCAGAACCCTCACTTTTCCTGACGGGCCAGTCAAATCAGTACTCATGTAAACACTGTTAGGTTTGACTGCACAGACACCTTTTCTTTCTGATATTTGACAGTGTTGCCCATCTCTGCTAACAGCACACAGAGTATATAAATCAAGCTCTTCTCATCTTCCCTCATTTTTCTTTGAGCTGTGAATTATTGCAAGACTGGTTTAAGTCACTACTTACTTGCCCCTTGGTCCAAGAGAAAGGTATAATTTCCATTCATGCAAGTCTGCATCAGTGGAACAGCGAGCATATCTTCTTTCTGTCCCAAAATGCCGTGAAAGATGGCTCCTCCAGCACTGACATTGACCTCCTTATCAGGCATTACAGACAGCTGCTGCACCTCAAGTGCAGTTATCTCTGAGATGTAACAGGAGATATGCTACCTAAGAGAGGTGGGCTGTCAGGCCTTTGTGCTGAGTTAAAAATAAATAGCTACTTAAAAAGTCTTGCGTGCTAAAATGCACTCATACATTTGATCCCTAAGAGGATATGGTTTTGTACTCAATCATTTTTTTAGCCATTTCAAAACTCTAAGTGTGACAAGATTTAACCCTGAGAACCGTCGTGCCAGCAACGCTATTGTGAGTCTTGACTGGCTTCATTATCTTAATCAATCTAGGCATATTTCACAGGCAATATCAATGGCTTTTGATAAACATGAGATGGAAATATATGCTATCTCTACATCCTGCATAGGAGCTAACTGGGCCACAATATTTCAGAATAATGGAGTGCCCTTATAATTTTGGCAACAAACTGCTTTTCTTTCCTTAAAAGCACTCCGATTTTCAAAATCTCCACCTGGCCATCAAAAAAAAAAAATCACACAACCCAGAAACAGCTAGAAAACATCAGACCTGAAGTCAAAACAAACAACTCCTGTGAAGAAAGGCTGAGAGAGTTGGGGTTGTTCAGTCTGCAGAAGAGAAGGCTCTGAGGACTCCTTATTGCGTCCATTCACCAGGGCCTGTAATGACAGAACAAGAAGCAATTGGTTTAAACTGAAAGAGGGCAGGTTTACGTTGGTTATAACATGGAAATTCTTTACAATGCGGTGAGACACTGGAAGAGGTTGCCCAGGGAAACTGTGGATGATCTGTCATTGGAAATGTGGGGTTTGGTGACTTTGGTCATGCATGCATTATATCACACAAGTTTTTCTCCATTTGCATCCCAAGGGGTGTGCAAATTAATTAATGCGTTAATGGGGCTTAGTGAGAGTCTCTGCTACTTTGGGTCAGAATTTGTACAAAAGAAGTAGAATAAACACTTTGGTCCTCTTCCATGTACTGAGGCAACAGTAAGGGCTGATGAGAAATCTCATAATTCGTGAGCTATTTCAAAGGTTTATCTTCAAAGTTTGCAAGAAAAAAGAAATCTTCTTTGGATTTAAAGTATGTTTAAATACTTTCACATAAGAAGTTTAATAATTATATATTTAGCAGTTTTACATAATTTGTTATTACCAAGGCTAAAGGAGAGATTTGCAAAAGAGGCATTTTAGCAAGTATTATAGATGAAAAAGACGAGGCAGACAGAAAAAAAATACTTGCAAAAACATCAGTAAGAAGTTGTGCCACTCTGCTCAGTGGTTTACTTATTTATTCCTGGTGATGCATGAAAATAATCAGCACAATTTAATCTCATTCTGGCACAACACTTTCTACACATGGATCGATGTCCTTTTATTCATTACTATACATTTCCTTTATAATTTCTGCTATCATTTGCAGGGTGTAAACAGCTTCTAATGTTTTCTTTCTGCTCTGCACTTGAACAATAGCTTAAGTAATCAAGTAGAAAATTAATGAGAAGAAAAAGCTTATTTATAATTACACTCAGACCAAATTGCTATTTAAAGTATGAACAGTGCATGTACTGTTATTCTACAAATCTCCTCTAATTCCTCACAGATGCTAATTAGAGTTTGTCATACCCATACCCTAGAATTACTTGTTTTCCTGAACTAACTCTGAAATTAGCCTTTCCTTTGTAACCTACTTATCAGCTAGAAAACTTTCTCTTCCATTTTTGATCCCTTTAAGATCAATGGTTTAATTCACATGCATAAAACAATGCATGTGCTGAAGTATAACAAAGGTGTCTTAACTCCACCAGTACCTGCTGATTTTGGCAGGACTTTAATGGAGTACAACACCCACTGCTAAGGATGTCAGTTGAGATATATGTTAAAACTTCAGCAAATGTGGCCATTAAATAACTAAGAGCAAGCAAGTAACAGGGAGCTGCAAGTGGTGTGTGCCCAGACATTCTATATTAGTGGGAAGACTGCTCTAATGGGCAAAGGATTCTTTTCATAGGTCAAATTTCTTTTGAAAACATATATTTAGGACTGTTTTTTGGAGGGAGAAAAAACTGAGTCATTGAATTTGCTTGTTCATACTGTTTTTTCTCCCACTTAGCTTCCTAAATGTTTCTGCCGTTTCCCCCCACTCTTAAGAGGGCTCACAGAAGATAAAATCCAGATGCCAGCTTTGTTCCTGGATGATCTGAGGGCTGATTTATTCAAGACTGTGTGATATAGTGCTGATGTGTTACAGAGGGTATCCAATGATATGCACCATGTTCCCAGGTGTGAAACAAAGCCTGTGCTTTGAAATGCATGCAAATGATCAGTCATTTAGAGACTGGGTAATGGCATTCTAAATAGGATGTTATGAAAAGAAGAGTGAGAGAAAAAAATGCAAAACTGGAAGAGCCAGACCAGACATCAATAATCAATAACTGTCAAGGGTACAAAGCCCTCTGTAGAGAGAATATCAATAATACTTCAGGCTCACACCAGTCGCCTCATACAGAGCAGTGCAAGCATTTTCTGAACACTAATTTGCACATCCTTGCTATGAGGTAACAACGTTTTATTTTGGGTAGAGCTCCTCAGGCAAGTCTTGACGGTAGTAACCAAAGCTAGGTTCAAAATATTTAAGGGTCATTTTAGGGAACATAACACAAAGAATAGCTCAAGGCCATAGTTAGAAACCATTTGATATCAGCTCTGAGAAATAGAAAACAACTTTCTTTGAACCCTCCAACAGGTATTCTCCAATTGCAAAGCTGCCCGAGTCCAAAATGTGGCAAGCACATGTCAAAGCAAGAAATTCAAATAATGAGACCACTGCTAAAGCTATTCCTCACACAATCCCAGTGGTGACCACCCTGCTGGTCATTACTGTCCTTTCTGAAACACTGCTCACATTTGGGTTAGGTAACAAGCTGAGGCATCCAGGTGCAAAGCATTCCTTTACTTGTCTGAAGTTTTCCTCAGAGTTACCACCTTATTCTGCTCCTGAGGGAGCACCTTCTGGAGCCAAGCCTGCTAGGTGACATTCTTCAGGTGGGTTTGACAATACTCAAGAAATAAAAGGACTCAGAATGAAGACACCAGCATCACAGTGAGGCACAGATTTCAGATTCAGGTGTCCTGAATTTCATAAATGCCTACATCAGTTTTTCTTAAGCAACTCAAGTTGTGGTGCAGGTATCTCATATGCCTTTAGAGTAGATAGCATGAGTACCATCAGCATAGAAAAAAGGCATGTATTTTAATATCGGCTCAAATTTATTAGGAAAAATTAATATAGCAAATTAACTTGGCTTCAATTTATGTACTGGTACAGTGAGAAAGAACCTTACTTTGACTGCATTGGTGTGACTGTACTGGAGAACTCACAAACACCATGTAAAAATCACACAAAATTATATCCCTTCTTAAAAGAGAAATAATATTTATTCTTCTTTCACCTTCACTTTTTTCCATCCTTTGCTTGATCCAGTACATAGAGATTGTTCCCTTACTCTTTATGCAAGATGTTTTTCCTTTCATTTTTCATTTACATGATGGATTTTCTCCAGAAATATCTCCTAAAAAAACTTTAATAATAATTCTCTTTTTTGCTTTGTTAATTGTAGCTTGTATCTATAGCAACTTACTGTGCACACATGCTTTAAGAATTCTGCCTCTTTTGATAAATAGAAATATTTCTCAGATTTTAAATGTATACAGTCAGTGTGATCTTGTGATCTTCATTACCGCATGTAAAGGAATACATTTTTCAAACTTACGGCATACAGTTGGCCTCAAATGATCAAATCCCTCCATGAGAAAGATGGGAGATTTAAAGGCAGCAATAAAACAGTAATTTTCACCCTGGCTGTCGTGCAATTGATGTGTCTTTGATAATGTGAAGCCAAAAGAACCTGAAAATTCATAATTCTGCACATAATCTTTTAGTATTCTTGAAAGATCATCCAGGTAATATGTCATCTATATACACTTTGGAAAAGCCATAAAAACTGTGCAGAGTATTACTTTTTTTTCTTCTGGGAGAATATTGTACAGTAGTTTCCCGCCCCACCCCCCAGCCCTCCTTAAAGCATCTTGCCTCCTAGGAATGGTGACAATAACTTAGTCTGCCCCAAGAAGTTGTCTCACCCCCTTATCGGGGTGAGACAACACCCCCTTGTGTGCTCAGGAAAGCCTTTTATTACTGGAAATTTCAGTCTATCTCACATTGAGTTAAACTCCTAAACTCCAAGAGAAAAAAATGCAAACCAAAGGCTGAAAGCAACAGCGAAGCCCACTTTTGTCAGAGCTGCGCTACCAGGGAGTGATTCCCTGTCCCAGAGGAGCCCTGCTCCAAGTGGAAACTAGTTAGGTTTGCTGTTTGGTTTGGAAGAAATGAGGTAAGTACAACCTTTCTCAGATCCCCATCAGGCTGAGTTCCTGTTGGGATCCAGATATAGAAGCACAGAATCATAGAATGGCCCAGGTTGGAAAGGACCTTAAAGATCATCCTGTTCCACACCCCCTGCCATGGGCAGGGACACCTCCCACCAGACCAGGTTGCTCAGGATTCTACCCAACTTGGCCTTAAACACTTCCAGGGGTGGGGCATCCACAGATTCTCTGGGGAACCTGTTGCAGTGCTTCACCACCCTCAGAGCAAAGCATTTTTTCCTAATATCTAACCCAAACTTACTCTCTTTCAGTCTGAAGACACTCCCCTTTGCCTTATCACTGCATGCCCTTGTAACAAGTCCTTCTCCTTCTTCCCTGTAGGCTCCCTGACGTACTGGAAGGTCACAATTAGGTCACTCCAAAGCCTTCCCTTCTCCAGAATGAACAAACTCAATCCTCTCAGCCTTTCCTTGTGGGAGAGGTGCTCCATTCCTCAAATCATGTTGGTGGCCATCCTATGGACTTGCTCCAACAGGTCTGTGTGCTTCCTGTGCTGGGGATGCCACAGCTGGATGCAGCACTGCAGGTGGGTGTGGGAGCCAGTGGTCTCACCAGAGAGGAGCAGAGGGGCAGAAAGAACATTATCAGTACCACGAGGACCTCTAGAGAGGATTCTGCTGAGGCTGACATTTGGCATCTGACGTGAAAGTTGAAGTAAATATCAGGTTGTTGGCCTGGAACACCTGTGTCAGCACACAGTCAGTGTGGCAGAGAAAAAGCCAGCAGAGAAGTCTGGCAGGTTCCCAGCAAACATTCACAGATGGAAGCCGTCATGTTCAGACCAACATCAGCCCCCTCCTTAATGGCACAGAGCAGAGGAACTCTTCACCTTTCAGGTCACTGCAGTGGTACTGGCAACCATCCTGCTGGCTCCCAAGCACAAGGAAATAAAAGTGAGCACTCTCTAAGAGAGAGAGAGGAGTATTGATACAAATTCCATTGAGCACACCAAATGTTCCAGTCAGAAGTGTCCTATACAAGTTTCTCTTCTATTGCTAGAGAAAAAAATATTCAATCTCTTCTCCTCAGGCCTTTGCATCATTTCTTGCTCTTGTTCCCATACTTATGCATCCCATCTTGGACTTTCTCTAAAGCCCAAGAGTGCAACAAGCTGAAGTTTGCAAAAGCAGCTCAGCTTGGCTTTGAATTCACATGAAGGTAATTGTGCCACTTCTGTATCACTCTGTGCCATGCAGAAGACATCCTATAAATGTAAGGGCCTCCTTACAGTACTATTATCATCTTTACTCTGTGGTTATGGAAGTAATTCAAATTTCAGTCTGCCAGTGATAAAAAGTCAACCTACATCTATCTGTCTGGGTTGTTAATGACAAAGAGACCTAATGCAGTTTTACTACTTTACAAAAGTTGTCATCACATTCAAATTTACTTAGAAAAAAAAAACAACTGTAGGCCATGTCTTACACCTTGCCACTAAAATTTGCTCATTTTAATTGTCAACACTTTATAAATAAAAAATAAAAGTGTTTATCATATAATTTGTAGTAAAAGTTACTGCTTCTTAGGAGTCTAAGTTTAAATATTTTAATTATGCAACTTGCTTACTAATGTAAACGCCATTTTAAGTATTAATACACTTTAATAGTTAATAAATTGATATAACCATGTATTATGCAAAAAACCCTTTACTTCTCCACCCATGTATAAAAACAACCTGTTTTGGACCTGGACAACTGGGACATATCCTTGTGTGGATGAGTAAAAGGGGAAAAGCTTAATAAGAGAGACTTTTAACAGTCTGTGGTATTAAGAATGTAATTGGAGTTAATGATGCTTAAAGATCCTTTGGAGGTCTCATTTCTCTACCCAGAAGAGAGAGGGTATGTGCCATGATGCCACGCTTACAGCTCAGCAGGATAATTACGCCTTTTCAGGACTGACCATTTTAAACACCTAACTCCGGTCAGCACATGTTGATTAAATGTCTGGCAGGGCACTGTTAGTAAACCCTGTTCAAGACATTCTGCAATAAAAGGAGGTAATTTGAATTGTCTCTGTGACGGCCCTCCAGTGGGTATGTGTTAGCCCAGGGAAACCTCAGTGATACTTTGCAACAGCATCTGTCAAAACATTGAGAGTGAATTAGCCACGCTACCATGCTTAGCATGGAATCCATTCTCTTTCTAATTCATTAAGCATAGCATCTATTTTCAGGGTAAATTGCTTAGAAACAAATTGGGACTTGCCTGGAGTTGTGCACTGGTCTGATCTGTCTGATAAACACTGGCTTGTAAACAACCTGCAGACTGTCCTCCTTGACAAGGTGTTTGCTCACCAGCTGCAGACTCACTCGTATGATGTCAGATCATGCTGTGCTGGTCCTGCCTCCTGGCAGGATGACTCAAGTGTTTTTTAAAGGAATCCAAGCAGCAGTTTGAACTTGTATGAGTTTTGGAGGACAGAGATGTATTTGATGAAGGAAAAGATTCCGAGGCATGTACAGCCCAGCCAGAATATTTTGGGAGTGACTAAACAGCTGTGTAACAAGGTTTTGATAATTTTTAAACATCCAGTCGTCTTTAGAAGTCTGCAGATGGATTTCAAGAAGACCTGCAGACTCTGAAGAGGCTGTTTGCAGTCCTCCAGAATGGGAATGGCAGAATTAATAATCACCTGTTTGTGTTTAACAGAACTATGTGATGTGTATTTCACACTAATATTTATTAAAATTGACTTAGACAATGTCAGGTTGTCTAAGTAATCCAATCTTTTAAAAAATTTTTTTTCCATATTTTCATGCAACTATACACAGAATATTCATCAAAGCATCTGTCTTTTTTTTCATGGCATGTTGCACTGTATTCATTTTAAGTGAACTTCCAAGTGAAAAGCCATGTACACTAATAAAAGTAAACAAAGAAACACACTTGTGCACCTTCTTCAGGTGTGACACTTCTTTTCTCACTTTATGTCCTCTCCCACTTAAAAATCTTTCTTGCCCCTTCAAAAGACCTATTTGATCCTATGAACCTATGAATAAACATATTTATTAAGAAAATCTGCCTGATAAGATAGGCTAGAGTGAAAGCTCAATAGAGAGAGAATTAGCTTATCATAATTAGTTTTCAGAATAAACTGCAAAAGAGAAATCAAGATAATTTACAAGTTAATGGATTTCACAGCAAAGCTGTAACTACCAGAAAGACACTGATGTCCTCCTTAACATGGGGAAAGACAATCAAAACTGATATAAACAAATATATAAATATATATATAAATCTATAAATAAAAACTCTAGCTGAAAAGAAATTTGCCTCCACTTGGATTCTAGGGCACTAGCCTCACCCCTTACCTCAACTTCTTTTGCTCTTCAAATCATTCATCTAGTACGTGCCTCAGATCCTTGGCTATCATGTGTGCACAGTACTCCTTTCTTTCCGAAGAATTTATACTTATTCAGACCTTAAATACCAAACTGATGGAGATCACACGAATACCTAATCAGACTGCAATGCTTTTGCTCATGATGCAGAGATATCCTAGAGGAAAAAGCAGGCTCTTGAAAAATACACACAGAAAAATACACTCGTGTTTTTGTACCATGAAATCAGTAGCAGCAAACCATTTCCCCACGTAAGTACGGGGAAGCATACAAACATAAACACAGCAAAGCAGGAATCCAGTTTTGCCACGTTGCCTCATACTGAGTTGTACCTTAATTTGCAAAGATCCCCACTTGTCAGATCAAGGCTATTAGCAGAATCAAATACTACTTTGTCATGACTAAGGATGGAAGAACTGGTCCAGAAGATTGTCAAAGTTGTTTAAAAATTACATCTTCTTATATCTTTGCAGTCCCTCAAAGTATGTTATCATGCTGTGTTACAATCTTCTTTTGGTTAATCCTAGACTTAATAGTCAATTATTGAGTCTTCAAAGCATTGTTTGCAATCAAGCATGTTTTTGTGCCTGTCTCAGCAAATTATATGAAAACACACTGCCGTCAGAAGGATCAGTGCAGTATTCACGCATGGGCAGAGACTCCGCAACATCATGGTAAAGGTGCAAGAAGAAAAAAGCTTTATTGCGTATCCGAAATTCCCTTAAATACCAATGGAAAAACAGGAAATCACCTCATATAAACAGGAAAACAGTTCACCTCAGTGTTCCCCAATCACCTGGAATATTTCCTAGACATTGCCTATTATGGTAAAAGGTAAACAATACCTTACAAGGTCACAAACTGCAATTATCACATCTCATAGGGCTGACACTGTCCAGAAACTCACAATCCTCTCTCAGCCCATCCCCGGTGACCTGGCTGTAATCCCAGGATCACCTCCGGGTCTGAGAACGAGGCTCTCTCTGCAGCCAACAAGGCCTAATCTCTCTTCCAACACACAGTGTAGCCCAACAGATCAGTTCCTGCGTTACAGGTATTATAAATACATGTGGATATATGTAATACTCTGATACCCAGATTTGGAGGCATTAAGCACTGAAGAGTTGCTGGCATGTCAAGGAAGAAAAATATTTTATTTAGATACCCTTTATATAAATGATTTTCTTCTTCATTCATTATTAATAAACACATTTGCATGAAAGCAGGATCCATATTCTTTGGAGTTAATTTGCTGCTTCTGCCTTGTACCTCTTCACCTCTGTTGTACCTCTCACTTGGTGCTGTATATTTAAATTGGAGGTTAACATAAAAACATTTCCTATTCCTGGTGGGCGTAGATGGACTATGGGGGAAACAAGAGTGCTACAATTGTCCTAGTGTTGTCTGAGAAAAGTCGGAGAAGAAAGACAGAAAATAACATCTATGCTGCATTCTCCCAGAACACTGGTTTTCAGTTTCACATAAACCAGCAGCTAACTTCAAACAGGTTTTAGTGACAATACTCTGTCTCTTGGCAATCTGATAGTGAGAAATGAAATGACACTACAATTCATGTTTCACTGTATCCAGAAGTCAGGGTTGCAAGGTTAGGCTTCACATCATAGTGCAACACCTCATTTTCTCTCACTCCCTATTAAATGCTTATTTGTGAAATAGAATTGCCTTAGGTTATGTGATTCAGTAAGCTTATGCTTCACCTGCACACAATGTGTTTTTGTCACATAACATGAAATCATTCTCAGTTGTAATCCTGGTTCTTGTAAGTAGTGAACATATGCATTCATGTAGCAAAATAAACAAACCTAAGAATTTGTCCTTTCTCACAGCGCAGAGGCTAAATCCTATATTTTATTCACCCACAAGTGCAAACTGCTGCTCAGGTGTGAGTGGTACTGTTCCATATGGTATATTTCTCAGGCTTTAGTAGGATGTAGTGTCAAGCAATCTAAATCTGACCACAGAAAAATTTATAAGGAAATATTCAGGATTCTGTCTGACTCTCAGGATATAAAATGAAAGGCATTCCCACATGTGTTCATGTAAGGTCAAATATCACAAAGGTCTCAGCTGATGGCTGGAAAAAAAATCTAAGGGGAAAAGATCATTGAGTGAAAGGCTATTGAGACAGGTTTGTGAACAGTGATATCACCAGTTTGCAGAAAAGGCTAGAGGAGATCACTTTGTCTTCAGCATAGATGAATTTATTGTAAGCAATGAAGACTTTCAAAGAGAAGCAAAATCTTGAGTAGTTTTTTTCATCATGCAACTACACAAGCTCTTCACAGACCTTTATTCTGTTGCTCTTGGGCAACTAGAAAGCAAACTGTTTACTGTTTTCTATGATCACTATGGAATTTTTAAAATCCACATCTATCTTTTCTTTAATGTGAGCACAATTTATTTTTCCCTGGTGCTACAATCAATCTATTTTATCAAACAGCAACTTGGTGAAGCACAATCTTATATAATACCTATGAATTTTTTCTGACATGGAGAAATGTATGATCAAAAGTTGTAAAATGCCAAATGCATGATAAGCCCTATAATTTACTTGATAAAAGCTGACTCCACAGGAGATATTTTAATGAATGTAATGACAGCATGTTCCAAGGGAAAAGCTTTAAAATGCTCAGATTACATTCAGTCTGTAAATCTTGTTCAGATATTAAAAGCAAATTGATTACTATAAGATGATCATCACACTTAATCTCCACATTCAAGAAGCTTTATAATTGCCAAGAAAAAGTTGGAAAAAGGTATTGAAAAGCAGCTATCTGTAACTGTGCAAACATATTGATCTTATGTGATTTAGAACTGTAGGTCTCATTGCAAATTAAGAGTTTGTGTTCTGCTCCCTCAGCCCTGTTTCCCCAGAAGGAGTGTTGTCCATCATCTAACCTTACTCACAGATATCTCTAGCTGCCACATCATGCATATTAATTCATCTCTTTACTCAGGCATACATTTTTTGTAGAGTTTTTGTAGACTAATCTTCTAAAAACATACATTATACACACAAGTGTGTGTCTTGTCTTCCCTCCCATTCAAACCGTTCCAGCACAAGGGAGTTCCATATTGTCCAAATCTGTTTGAGATACATTTTGATATGAATATTAATTAATTAAGACAATGATTGAACTTCACTAGAAAGCAGTTTAAAACTTTTCTTGTAAAGACAGGAGAATTCACCACAAAGGTTCTTCCTTTCTAAGAAGGGCGGGAGCTGAAATGTTTATTAAAACTGGTATCTGAGACCAGTTTGTGGAACTACCATAATTGCTTACCTTGACAACTACATATGGCCCATTATTTGGGGTTCTAGGGGATCTTGTCCTCACAAGAAGACGGCATTTTTCTGTATAGTGCCAAAACCTCTGTGGGCAGAGGCCCAGCAGTAAGTCTACACCTCAGTATACAAGAGCTTACAACCATTTGTAGAGGAGAGGTCCTTCACTGGTTATGAAGTGATTTGTTTAGAATAATCTATAAAAAAAACCCCTTGAAAATAATTTGGTGTTTACCAAATTAACAAAATGGAGTAAAGTACGACATGGAAAGATTGACAGTTCTACCCCAAAGAGAAGAAATCAAAAGCCACGAAACAAATTGAATGTCACGTGGTTGATTCCTTGCTGAGGGTTCTCCAGCCATATCAACTCTATTTCCTGTTTTAAGGAGAAATACGACCTTTTATACAGTAGCCATACAACATTTTTTATGCTACAGTGAAAGAATGTTTTGTTTGGAAACAGTGTTTACATTACAGCTAGTGGCTTAATTTGAAAAGCACTTGCAATTCCACGATTTCCATGATATTCAATTTCTGTATTTCTAGTTAATGCACTTGTCATGAACACCTTGTTTAGTTTGTAATTTAAATTTGCTGCTGTTGTGGTTTAACGCCAGCCAGCAGCCAAACCCCACACACTCTCTCACTCCCACACCAGTGGGATGGGGGAGAGAATTGGGAGGGAAAAGCTGGAAAACCAGTGGGTTGAGAAAAAGACAGTTTTATAGGAAAAGCAAGAGCCATGCACACAACCAAAAGAAAACAAGGAATTCATTAATTGTGTCCATGGGCAGGCAGGTGTTCAGCCAATAGACACTTGGGAAGACACACACCACCACTCCAAATGTTCCTCCTCTTCCTCCTTCTTCTCCCTACTTTAAATACCAAGCATGATGCCATATGGTCTGGAATATCCCTTTGGTCAGTTGGGGTCACCTGTCCTGTCTGTGTCTCTTCCCAGCATCCCATGCACCCCCAAATTCCCTGCCACAGAAAAGGCTTTGGCTCTGTGTGAGCCCTGCTCAGCAATAACAAAAACATCTCTATTTACCAAACCGTGTTTTCAGCACATATCCAAAACACAGCCCCATGCCAGCCACAGTGAAGAAAATTAACTCTACCTCAGCCAAAACCAGCACAGCTATGCAGTCTTCAGTCTGAGTGGTGTCTAAGAATACAAATACTTGGGCAGTACTTGTTCTGTAGCCTTGTTTTGAAGTACGAGAAATTAAAAATACTTAAAATGTTTTCTTAAGCTTATATTGAGATCCTGCCTGACCATCGGTGATAAAGGGATAACATCTACTTTCAAGACTGGGACAAGTAGCAATAGATTAGCTATAAGTCTGTTATACAGACCTATCACAAGATCATGACAAACACCGTGCTGAATTAGCATGGATTAAGCTCCTTGTTTAAAATCTCATTACGATTCATCAGAGATTAACTATGAAAAAGGCTTCAGCTGCAACACAGCCTTTTATCAAAAATGCCCAAATGCATTTCCTGTTTGATAAGTTAAAAATGTTTCAAGTAAAGAGTGTGACATAAATGCACATTTCTCCAGATTTCAAGCAATCATGGTTGGAGTAAATCTGTACAGTTTGGAGAACACTTCAGCTGTCCATTAATGAATGCGTGGGATAAAACATTAGTGACAAAGTACATGTTTAGTGGGTAAATATGAGGATTGCTAGGAGAGGAACTCTTGAACAGAGTAATTTTGAACATCAGGTTTGTGCTTCAATGTGCATTTATATGATCTGTTTTTTTAAAGTCTTCCTCATAATTTTTTGCATTAAGTGTGTGTTAGCATAACTTACAAAGAAAGAGGCAGCTGCTAAATATACAGGTAGACAGAAAATTTTACTTTTGAACAACCAAATAATGGCCTTTCACAAATTCAACTGTGTCCCTGAAAAACTTCTTTAAACTTGCTTTACAGGAAACACTTCTTTATTCTTCAGGTTTTGGCTTGCTTATTTGCTTTTTAGGGTTATATGACAAAGACATAAATATTTTAAGAGTACATCCAGCCTCTTCAGAAATACAAACTGTTCATCATCATCATCACACCAATTCCTCACTGGGTGACATAAATCAAAGATAATTATTCCAGAAAATAATTTTGAAAGTGCTTGAACAGATAGGCTTTTAGGGGAAGGAGAAATTTAATAGTTTCTTATTTAACCAGAACAGTAATGTAGACAATGCAAGTGAGTAGGTTGGAAAATTTTGGTGGAAGAGGTTATTTGCAATGCAAGAAAAATGATTTATTTAAATGATTGTGAATTGAGTAGAGTCAGAAGGATCTCCAGTCACGGGAGATACACAAAGACTGGGGGGGCTGACGAGCTGGAAGGCAGCTTGGCAGAAAAGGTCCTTGGGGTGCGGACCCTGTGTTGATGAGAACCAGCAATAGGCAAAGAATCCCAGCCATCTCCCGGGCTGCGTTAGGAGGAGTGCTGCCAGCATGTCACATGGGCTGGTCCTTCCCCGCACACCTGGAGTGCAGTGTCCAGTTGTGGGGTCCCCAGTACAGGAGAGACATGGGCATACCGGAGAGAGTCCAACAAAGGGCCACTCAGATGATTAGGGGACTGGAGTACATCTTCTGTAAAAAAGACTGAGAGAGCTGAAATGGTTCACCTTTGAGAAGAGAAGATCTGGGCAAAACTTATTAATTTTTTTACTGTGACCAAGCACTGGGACAGGTTGTCCAGGGAAGTTTTGGAGCCTCCATCATTTGAGATATTAAAAACCTCTCTGGACATGCTCCCAGAGAGGTATCCTAAAGTCTTTCCAATTTGTGTGAGGGAGAACCCTCTCCTGTTACAATTAGTGTACCAGTGGCAAACTGTCGACATGATTGTTGAAGAAGGATTGAGCCTGTAGGACATCCACCTGATAGAGAAAAACAGAAAATTTACTTAGTCAGCCAAAGCTGCTTTTGTAGCAGGGATTTATCGTTTGACTACATTGCAGAAAACAATCAAATACAAGAACGAATGGAACCAGGGGAAAAAAACTCAGTAATTAGAAACCAATAATTAGAACAAGTAAATTTAATATCTTAATTAAAGCTGCCTGCCACTATTGTAAATGGTCCAAAAAAGCATTCAGAAATGAAGCAACTAGACAGAAGAGAAGGGGACATAATTTTGTATATATTTCTGGGTTCAGTTCCAGTTCTTTAGAGAACTAAGGCTGATTGAACACATTCCTTTCCATGTGAGTCCTTTGAATGCTCTTCTTCCTACCAGCAAGGACATGAGCAATCTCTTCTTGTCCCTCTTATTTCAGGATCAGTGCAACTACTGATGGCAGACTGGCACAAGGCTAGGACACATGCTGGTGAGTCATTTAGGTTTTTATGAGATGCCATGTAAATATTTCCTTTGATGTAGGCACTACAGGTAAAGAGTATGTGCTCTTTTGTGCATCAGAGCTAGTGACTGGCAAAAATACTTTGGGTGTATTAGCATAGAAATTGTGGGTTCTCAAATAAAAGTTAAGTGTTGGGAGAAATCTGTATGTGTTTAAATTTTCCATAAAAAAAAATAACTCTGTTTGCAATGGAGCAAGGTTATAATCATTGAGTAAAACTGGGAAGTTATGAGCAAGAAAGCCAGGAAAACAAACTGCTGCTTTTCCTTGAAATCAATATAAAGGTAAAGAGAGGAAAGTACAGTTTGATTTTCTGCCACATAATTTTCATACATCACTTGAGCAATCCATTTTATTTGATTTTTTTTTCCCTTAACTTATTATGCCCACTTTTTAAAAATTAAACTGCTTTTAAGATTTAGGCATGCAAACCAAGCCATTTGGCAAAGCCTGTGAGAAGTCCTCTGTTAACAAAATCACTATTGATGCTGGAATGAAGCTAACCAGCAGTGGCAAAGCTGATGGGTTTTCATCACGTCTGAGAATGCAGTAGTTAACTACTTCAGTCAAGCACACTGACTATATCCAAGTAATAACTTGGATCCAGGAAAACATCATGTATCTGTCAGTCTTTTTATCCAACACCAGTTCACTAAGCTAAATGTGTGTCCCTAGAAGTTTCCATTCCATCTGGACAGACGTTTGTAAAATGACTGGTTAATTCTTGCAACAAGCCACAAACCGGTGCATTCACCAAAGCTTGTAAAACCAGCCTAAAAATAGTTTTCTGTTCCAAAATTTAAAAGGATTCAAGAAAGAAATTATGGGGTTTTGACTTCAGAGATCAGATAGAAGTTGAAGAATGGTCTCTCTGGGCATTAAATCATCTGAAGCAATGACAAACCAGCACTTTGTTTAACAGACTTTGAAAGCATCACTCAGGTCAGGCGCAGCGAAAATCTTCCAGGGGCAAATCTTACCTTTTGATGGGTACATGGAGCTTTCCCATTAATTTAACTGAAGTCATGATTTTGCTAGAAAAGTCAGCAGATAAAATCTGACACAGAGCTGAGTGGCAAGGTGAACAGACTAGACTGGTTTTGGGGGTGCTTTTTTGTTTGGTTTGTTTTCATTCAGAGTTAAAGGCCTGTGCCACTAGCACACTGAATGGTAATGTCTATCAACACCAAGCAAACTTTCAACCCTGCTGGAATTTGATGCTGTTTGTGCTTCCTCTTGCAACAAGAGCAACGATCTAAGTTATTGTTGTCTAAGAAACAATCCAGGAGTTAAAGCAAAAAAGCTGAAAGTCTGGCCAGCCATCAGTAGAGAAAACTCTCCTAAGAGAAAGTATTAATTTCCCTTTTATGGCAGATAAAAGCCATTTCCTGCCCTTCCCCCCAGGTTTATACAAAGTTTCCAAGGAAACCAGCTCTGGAAACACTTTCATGGTACCACCATATACTGTGATATTCTTATACTTTGGTGCATATTTAAGGCTTTGTAGGGTTATGGCTGAAAGCAAGGGTCTGTCTCACTCCCTCATACACGTCCAGCTCCAGCCCAAAACTCTCCTGTCATGACAGGGATAAGAGGCCATGATTAATACTTTGTTGCAGCTTAAAGGAACTTATAAGAAATATAGGGGCAGATTTTTTAAGAGTCTCTGTAGGGTTAGGACGAGGAGGAATGGTTTTAAACTAGAACAAAATAGATTCAGGCTTTATATATAAGGAAGAATTTTTTTACAATAAGAGTGTTGCAAGACTGGAACAGGCTGCTCAGAAAGATTGTAGGTGACTCATCCCCGGAAATATTCAGTGTTATGTTGGACAGGGCTCTGATCAACCAGATCCAGTTGATGATGTCCCTGCTCATTGCAGGAGGTTGGACTAGATGACCTTTAAATGTCCCTTCCAACCCAAAATATCCTATGATTTCCTGATGAGTGATATCTCCCTGCTGAAAGGAGCAGGGCCAAGAGGAAAGCAGAAGCACAGCAAAAGGAGGATGAAAGCCAGCTGTGGAGATACACAAGAAGCTATTGCCTCCCAACATTGTTGTTGTTGTTGTTTCATTTCGCATAATTTTATAAACATGTCACGTGTTTCATGCATCGCGACTTGTCTCCATGTATCATCATGACAGCGAAATCCTTGAAACTGGAGGAATATGTGGATCAGTAGGGCACAGTTTCTATGTTGGCTACAAAGCAGTGAGCCCCTATCTTAATACTGGGACATGGCCATGTTAATATTGATTACGGTAAAGGAATTATAAGTATGCTACTATCCCATATTTCCAGCATGAGGGTTTGTATAAGGAATACTTAAAGTTTCTTCATCTAAATAATTGAGCTGTAAATGTGGTGTGGTATTGAGTAAACTCTCAGAAAGATCAGTGAGGTTTTTATCTGTGCCTTAAAGCTGATCATCTTCCAAGCATGACAAAGTGCAGCTAATACTCTACAAATCAATTTATAAGCAGCATTTTTGCTATTTTTATAAAAGTATTATTTCAAGCACTCTTAGTATTACACTAACATTTTCAGAGAGCAAACTTCTAAGTATCTTCAGAAACTGCTTTACAGCCATTATGCATTTATTTTATTAAAAATTTGCACTAAACACTCTCTCTGTGCAACCAGCTTGTAAAACGCATCACTTGCTCTCTTCATACTGCTGTGGTGTCTCTGCAGAGTGGTGTTGTCTCTGAATTTGTGTAAGGGAGGGATTATTGCTGCCCCTGGCATACCTACTGCCAGTGAAAAAGGTGAAGAAAGAAAGAAGGATGAGTATGATCCTAGGGTGCATCTGAGGTCTTGCTCTATTTTCCTTGAAAAAGTTGCTGAGAAAAGAGAAAATCTTCACATCAGCAAAACAGCAGCAGATGATAACAGGCAAATGGGCCAGGACTGCTGATCCTGAAAGGTGCTGCTGTGTAGGGAGCAGGTAAAATGTCCTATTGTTACCTATATTTTTTTCCTGGTACACGTTCCCATGACTTGTTCATATTAGAACATATACCAAATATCTATTCTGGGTAAATTACAAAATGTCCATCGGACACTGAAGTTTGGGAAAAAAAAGCAGTTTGGAGATATGTTTGGCAAAGACAGGAAATTTGACACTTCAGACTATTGTCTGAAGGACAAGCTATTTTATTCATTTATTTTTCTAAATTTTTATTGTATTGTGTCTCTGAAGAATAGCTTTGATGTATAAGGGCGTGCTTGTAGGCATGAAAAGGATCTGGATTTGAATCCTTTTAAGAATTGAATTCAGTGATGGAACTGAGATCAGGATGGTGATGTTCAGAGCAGAAGAATTATTTCAAAATCAGGATGACACCGAGTTCTCCTTGAAATCAACAGTTATCTCAATGAAGTAGATTTTCATCAAAAATAAGAACGCAGAAAACACAAGGTCCAAAAGAATTGTCTTAAATTCCAAAACCTGAAAACAGCCAAGATATGCAGCAAGGCCTGTCTCCAGCAAGAAGTAAGCTCCCTGTCAGACCTGCATTCTCTGAAGGCTTGGGACATTTGTCCCTGTGATGGTTCCACCAACCATGAAGAGGCAGCAGCAGGGTCCCTGCTCCATGGTGAGCTGACTTGTACTCATTATTCCCACTCAAAATGGGGACATTATTCTTTCCCGACTCTGTGAAGGACAGTGAAAATGGCTTTTCTTCACGGTGTTCACTCATGCAGGGTTTGACATGATCCTAGCTCTTTGTATTTTATTACTGTTCAGCTGTTTTATTTATAACAGCAATAATTAGCTGAGATCATGTAATTGCAGCTGCTTAAAATGACTTAGTGCTTCTACACCATGACTTCCCACACCGTGCAGGCATCCCATCTCCCGATATAAATCTTTTACTGCCTTGATAAGTGCAGCTATTCCCCTTCTTGTCAGCTTGCCATCTGTGAACAGGGGGCAAAGGGAGCTGACGGTAGCACGGAGCCTGTCAGTTCCCTCAGAGAGCCACTCAGAGGCCATTTCAGAGTGTCACAGTGAGTAGTTTGTCATCTCAGTTGTTGTCCTGCTCCTACCTCTGCTTGTCATGATCTGTCCAGATGACTCACTCTTGCTACGCAGCAAGGTGCTTGCAGCAGTGAAACGAGAATTCCCCTTAAAAAGTGTTTTTGGTTTACTTTTAACTTAGTCTCCTGAGTGCTGAGAAAGGGAACTGGTGGCATCTCCTGTGCTCCGGTAGCAGGTCACAACTGATCTGCTGCCAACTCTTGCAAATACCACGCTGTCCATTGCAGCTGCTGCCCTCCTCGCCTGCACAGGGACGCCCATTCAACAGTGAGCGCTGGCTAGCCTTACTGACCTTCTGGTAAGCCAAAGAAGCAAGGACACCTTTGGGACATGGGACAACCACCTATGGGTACAAAACACATAGAATCACAGAACCATAGGATGTTTTGGGTTAGAAGGGACCTTTAATGGTCACCTAGTCCTTCAATGAGCAGGGACATGGTTAACCAAATCCTGTTGCTGAGAGCCCTGTCCAACATAATTTTGAATGTTTCCAGAGGTGAGTCATCTACAACCACTCTGGACAACCTGTTCCAGTTTTGCAACGCACTCATTGTAAAAAAACCTTCCTTGTGTATGGTCTGAACCTACTGTCTTCTAGTTTAAAACCATGCTTCTTTGTCCTATCGCTACAGAGCTGCTTAAAGAACCCATCTTTACTCAGGGGTTTCCCTGGCTCAGGAAATCCCTGAACACCCCAATTCTCTGCTGTGCTGCGGGATGCACCTTAGCACCTTAGGGATGACTCACCTTATCTTTTTCCCCACAGTAGCTCAGGTTTACCCGTCCTCGAGGACACCCATTCCCTCCTTTAAGGAAATATTTTTTTGGGGCTTTTTGTCTGTTTGTTCTATAACGGCATCTACGTGATCATGTAACTGTTGTTAAACTCTTAAATCAGTTTCCAATTTGACAAAACTGCAGGGATGGTCAGTAATACCATCCAAGGTAATGATTGTCAATAATATGCCAAATATGTGTAATAAATTAGAAGTATTTAAAACCATAGCAAAGATTCATTATTATGAGGATAATTTGTGATCATCATTACAAAATAATTGCTTTTCAGTACGAACAGAACAAGAGTAATTCTTTCTTCATGTCACTGCAAGTGTAAAACCGCTTGATTTGATTTCCCCTTGGTACTCTACTGCTTCATTTGGTACTCAGCCTTGCAAACCTGCTGCAATATCCAAAAGCAGAACTGGGCCTGTGTATTGTGTAATAGTCAGCACACTTGTATGACCTGCTATTCCCGTGAGAGGCAAACCAATAACCCAGAGTACAGCATTCCCACTAGGATGCAATAAAATCTAGTTAACTAAATCATTAGAGCATATTAACTTTACTTAGTTATTAGAAGTGAAGAGTTTCCTAATCAAAAATGACTAGGATAAAGAGGAAGATGAGTATGGTCTGTGATCCATAGTCATTTTCCTGTCTGCATGACAAAGTATCTCAAAATGGAAGTATTTGTTTTAATTTTTTGAAGCAGGGTGTTTAGTAATTATATAGTTGAGGGGATAAAGGAAAATTTATATATTACTATGTAATAATTTTTACTACCAGGAAATTTCAAGACATTGGAAAAATGGATTTTCCCAAATAGGAAACATTAGTCAGGATATTATTTTTTTTGTCCTTTGGATGAAATGCAGGAACTAAATTTTTTTAAAATAAACTCTTTGTTAGGTTGCAACTTAATATTTTCAAACATTTAGTTTTAAACCACAGCATTTTGGTTTGACCTTTTTATTCTTTGAAACAAAAATGACTGAGCATCACAGGAAGAAAATAAGTGCAAAAAGAAAATAAAATTCTGTTTTCATTCTGAAAATGTCAAAAAGGATGTTTAGTCAACTTCTAAATGCTTTCTAATCTTTCTAAAAATGAAGTTTTTTTCTAAAAGCCTGACCCTTTCCTGTGCATCACATCATTATTTCGCAATAAGTAAAAAATCTTATTATATAAAGAAATTCCCAGTCAGTGGTTGAGAATGAAGCAGGCTATAAAAAACAATAAATCAGAGACTACGAGATCGTAATTTAAGTATTAGTATAAAGTAAAGCAATGGATCAGTTGAGATCAGCTGCTTGTAAGTAAATGTTTGGTTTACAAGTGAATTAATTTTATTTTCTTTGTTCATATTTTACAAATGTTACACATACAATAACTGAAGGAGCCAAAGGTGAACTTCTGGCTCTCAAGAAAAGAGTTCTTAAGCAGAGTGATACAGGTTGATAGTAGGATCCAAAGCTTGTGCATTTACCTCCAACTGGACCCTGTGCCACTGATTGACACCCTCTGGGATCTGCTGGTCAGGCAGTTCTCAATCCACCTCACTGCCCACCCACCCAGCCCACACTTCCTGAGCTTGCCTGTGAGGATGTCATGAGAGGCAGTGTTGAAAGCCTTGCTGAAGTGGAGGTAGACAATATTCACTGCTCTGCCCTCATCCACACAGGTAGTTTTTCATCATGGAAGGCAGTCAGGCAAGATTACTTTCAATGACTGCCCTGATCACATTCTTGTCATCCATGTGGACAGTGATGGTCCAGAATAAGGTGCTTCATTCCCTTTCCAGGGACTGAGGTGAGGTTGATTGGTCAGTAGTTCCCTGGGCCCTCCTTCTTGTCTTTATTTTAAAGACTGGGGTGACATATGCTTTCTTCCAGCCCTAAGGAACCTCTCCTGATTGCCACAGCCTTCCAAGATGGTCATGAGCTGCCTTGCTATGGTGTCCATCAGCTCTCAGCACTTGTGGATGCATCCCATCAGGGCCCAGGGACTCGTGGATGCTGAGTTTGCCTATATCTGCTCTAACTCAATCTTCCCTGACCAAGGAAAAGTTCTCATAATCTAGATTCACACAAATGTGATGGAAGTTTCAGCCAGCAGAACAGAGGTTAAAAACAAATGCCCCAAGGGGAACATAGGGCTACATGTGCAAAAAGTTTGCACGTTCTGTACTTCATTATTGTGAGAAAATTTAAAATAATGGAACAGTTTATGCAGTAGCTGAGCAGTTTATGCATTAATTTACGCAGAACACATGCCCAGCCATGAGCAATTTATTGTCAAAATCAGTTCAGTGGTGTGCAAGAAAATGGGCTTGAAGGAGCTTGCCAGACAGCTGGTTTTATATTAGTGGTTGAAACACACAGGGAGGAATGGAAAAGTCATCACAGTACTGGGAGAAGAAGCAAATTAATATGGAACTGGGAGAAAGAAGAACAAAAGGAAAAGTATTGTTACAGAAGGAAAGTATACTGGAAATCTTTCACTCTCTATTGAAAGATTGGAGCTTTCCATTAACATTCAGAAACCATGAATTTTGAGATAATTTCTAACTCCAGACCATATTCAGGAGCAGCTTTTTTGTTACAATTCATATTAGTCTGGGATAATTTTCAGAGTTTACTAGAAACAGCTGATACTCTAATTAGTGAAATTAACAAAGAGGTTCAAAACAAGAGTTTGAGGATACAAATTACATTTAGTCCCTTGATAATGAAATTGTTATGCTAATTGAAATCACCCAAGAGGCAACAAAATTCCATGAGAGTTGAATTTTCCACAGCCTCAGCACTGTGATCTCAGAAATGGCCTCAGCCATAATGAGTAACAGCTCCTAGAACACACGTGTCCTGCAGAGTTGTACTAATGTACAAGTCTAAGGTCTTCCTTTCCTCTGTGCATCTTGTGCCCACAGTGAATGCTTATAGAAGAAAGAAAATGAGAGGATGAGAGGAAATTATTTAATTAATGAGCTATAGACTGGTAGGCAGGGAAATTACTTTCCAGAAAGAAAGAGATCCTGGGTTCTTGTGTTCCCTCAGATAATTTATGTGCAGCCTGTATGGATCCTTACTGAGTGATGCACAAAAGTAAAAAGCAGGAGAGCTTGGCTTGTTTAGTGTGTGAGTATCTATGGGGTTCTGTCCCTGAGCGTGTTCTATATTTTTTGCATCAGACTTTCCCAGTGACTCATTACAACACAAGCAGAAATCATTTAAGGATATAACTAAGGTGCTTCAATTTGCACAAAACTATTAAAATTAAAAATATTGAAATACCCCCTCCCCGCTCCGGCTCCCCACTATTACACAAGAAATTCTGAGCTCCTGAAGAAATGAGCTATTGATGTTTTTTATATCTGCTTTGGAATTTACATCATTTAAAAGTAAATAAACATACAATTAAGACATTAAGAAAAAAAATTCCTAGTGGTTATAAAGTGCTTCATATTCCTCAAAGCACTCTAGATGCGTTGAATACATTACCTAATTAATTCCTCCACAAGCCAGTCTAAGAGACTTCGCTTCATGCTGTGCACTGAGAAACTGTTGCTTGATTTAAGGTTTATGTTTACTGCTCTTAATTTTTATCATTTTGTCACCAAACAAAACCAATCCTTTGATGATTTCAGTTTTGCATGGTAATTTGCTTGCATAATAATTCCTTAAATGCCACTGACATTTAGTTTACTAGTTTACTTAAAGTCAGTAAAACTACTCATATGGTTTACTGCTATATTTTTTGCAGGTATTATTACTAAGTTGTCTTGTTGTGCATTTTAAAAGGGTGTTTACAAGGGTCAGCCCTCCATGATATCCTCTCACCTGATCAGTACTATCCAAGCAATGACAAGACAGTCTGTCTTTTCTATCTTCTAAAATGCTTAGCTCGCATCCATGATAGTCCACCTATTAGACTTACCCAAAACCTCTGCAGCTGGGTCTTGCAGCAATGTACGAACTGGAGATTTTTAAAATTTAATTTTATTTGTTTTGATGTTTTTAAAGGGCAAATTTGGAGTTTTTCAGGATGCAAGGTTGCAGAGTGCTAGATAATGTCAAGGAGACTCCCTTTCTCACAAAATTTTGGACCAGATGATCTTCCAAGGCCTATTTTTGGCTGGATTGTTTTACAGTTCTGTGAAACCTGACTGACATTGAAGAGATATAAAAGAAACAAGGACTTTACTGCCAGAAAGTCAGGATGAGATTAAGGCACTTCTGCAGAGTCCTTAACATTTTGAATATGAAAATAAAGCTGTATGCAAAGACTACTCCTGATTCCACCATTAATAAATTTTCTTCTAGACTATGTTGAGATTCTGAAAAGATATATGGAAAAGAAAATATAAATACATCTTCAAGATATTTTTTTCCTCGGGAATATTGTATCTAACAGAAGCAAGTACTGAGCATCATCTTATGCATCATTCAGATAGGACACTAAGAATACTGAAAATATAAGGGTCAACTGCCATTTGAAGATGATGAGTATTTTTAGGGAGAAATATTCTAATTTCTTTTGAAATTCAGCAATTCTTTTGAAATTCAACATTTCTTTTGAAAAAGAACGCAAACCATGAAACAAGGATGTGAGATAAAAATGCTAAGATGTCACTAAAAGGAGCAGCCCCGCACACTGAATTTTGCATTGTTTTAATTCATTCCACAATATGCATTCAAAAAACAATTCGTTTTTTATAAATGATAGAGGAGATAAGGAGTTGGCCATTCCAAGTCTTCAATCTCTAACGTTTAACAGCGAAAACTGTACTTTCCAAAACAGCAGCTTACCTCATGGGATGCCTTTTTTTGCACCAAGAACTTCTCCAAAAAAGGACAACATAAACCCATCCTGGATTTTGTATGGGCAACACAATGCTGCTTGCTCTGTGACAGCAACTCTCTGATTTTGCTGAGTCCTTTAGATGTCTGCATGTAAAACCATGGGGATCCTGGCAGACCTAAGATATTCCCAGAAGAATGGAGAGGTGACAACATATAAATCAACCACTATGTGGTCCAACCACCATGTTAAGCTGACTTTTAAAAGACTAAAGGACACTGAGGGCAGATTTAAGAAAGGCAAACAGATGATATCCACTCCCATATGTGGCACTACTACAGACAGAGAAGCACTTACATGTGACCTGTGGGAAAATTATATCAGCTAGGAGTTCTCTGAGCATCTATGAATTTCATGCTGATCAAACGTCTCATTTTTGGCGTTTCATTAGCAAATGCTTCATGTTTTCTTAATCAGAAATTCTGGAGTTTTATCCCAGTGTTTGTTAAAGGTATGGGAAACTCTTTAAAACACATTTATTAGAATAAAAGTGCTTGCATTTTATTACCAAGACATAAAATGCAGAAAATTCCAAAAAAATCAATATCTCTTACTATATAAATTGCAGTTAGTTTGTTAGAAAGGCAACAAAATAGCAGTAGAAAAGCAAATCTGATCAGAAATCATGATTTTGGGGTTGAAAATGCTTTTTTCCAAAGTACTCAGATTCTGACATGGAGCAGTAAAACTGGTATGAAAATTTAATTAGAACTGAGTACCAAAGGATAAAATTAGAACAAAATTGATTTCAAGAGATAAACTTCTGAAATATTTCTAGTGGAAAATATGGGGTGGAGTGCCTCTTAAGAAAAAATAAGACTTATTTAAAAGTGGAAATTACATACTTCCTAATTGGAGTTCTTAAATCTAGAGCTTATAATAAAAAAAAATACAATTAAGGTTTTAATTTAGAAACAAATTTTGAAAAGCAGTTCTTTTCTAGGGCAGATTTTTTACTTTTTATTTTATAAAAAAATCTGACTTGTGGTTTTAAACCTTTGACTCTTTGAAGGAATTTGTTTGGTACAGAAGATAATCTCTTTCGAGACCATTAATATTTATTTTCATTTCTCCCATGCCAGCACCAGCAGTTAGCAAAGAGACTTACTCTTCGCAAAATACCTTTTTCTCAGTCCTGAAATGCATTAATTTAGGATCTCAGCTCCCACCCTACATGAGCTAAAGGTAACTCACATATTTCCAAGCTTAACTCTGTCTCTTACACAGTGTGGTTTTCTCTCCAAGGCTCTCTGAACAAAGGCTGTTGCTCCATCAAGCAAAATTTCTCAGCTCAGCCATGGTTTAAAGCTGTACATGGGTCTATTTCTGCAGCATATCCCAGGTCAACCCAAGTTCAACTCAGAGGTAACCAATAATGGATCCTGGCCAATTCTAATGTGTGGAGTGTGGTGCTGCAGGAGCTCTTCTGCATGTGCGTTAGTCAGCCCTGCCACAGGGGATCTGATCTTCATGGCAGAGGCAGAGCAGACAGCGGGGAGCAAAAGGATGTTCAACTCAGAGAGCTTAATTTGCATTAGTCTGCTTAATTAGCATGCTTAACAACTGCACTGCTCACTCAGAATCAGGTGGCAAACCTGCTATTTTACTCCCTCTCCTAACTCAGTCCAGCACAAGTGATGCAAGATAACCAAAAATTTGCTTCTTTTAAAACTGGATTTTTTGAAAAAAAGAGGATGGGCAATGGCTACACCTGCATTTGTGCTCAGCTATCCCAGGATAAGGGGCACCATAAACACTGGTGAAAGGATCACAATGAGCAACTAGGGCAGGATGTCAGGGCTGGTAGTTATTCTGACTTAATGACAGCCAGAACACGGTCACTACTGTGACTACAATCAGAGATCACAGCTAAATTAAATTTCTTTGGGCAGCGAGAAGCAATGGAAAAATTTAACAGCTTTCTTGTTCTGTAATCAATTTCTGATAACAGCTAGTAGGGAAGAATACAAGAACTAAGAAAGTATACAGCAATATTTCCCCAGAAAACCCTTCCAGTCTTCAACAACCTGTAATTAAATGACTTCTGGCCATAAACGTGCTGACTTAGCACCTAAGAACCCCTGATGTATTTTTACTCTGTAAAAATCATGAGCTGCTTTTAGCATCCATGTAAAATTTTAACATCCTCAATACAGTGGCAATTGTACAAAACTTAACTAGTTGCTGGGTGAAGAGGCATCTCTTTCTGTTTGTTCTCATCGTCCCCTCCTCCCCAAATTAAACTTGTTGCAACTGTGTTCTTATGACAGAAGCAACAGTGCAGAGTCACTTTGTATTCACCTGGCATGCCTGATTTTAGAGACTCCAGTCATGTCACCCAGAGTCATGTCTTTTCAAAGCTGAGGAGTCAAAGCTTATTCATCCAGAAAACTACTGTGATGCTTCCAGACTTCTGATCACCTTTTACTGTATCAACTGTGGGAAAAAAAAGCAGAGGAAGGGACAGCACATCATATTGACAGTCTAAGTTCGTAATTTATAACAGCATAAAGATATTTTTCCTTTTTCTTCTCTATTTCTTTCCTAGTAATTCCCAACATTGCTTTTATTTATTTTTCTTTTTTATACTATTATTATTATTAAATTTGTTGTTGTGGTTGTAATTTTAATATTATTAATAACAACAGCAACAATAATAATGATAATAATAATAATATCATGTGTGTAATGTATACAGCTAGCTATTCAGATCAGCCAAATGGCCTTTAAACAATTTTTAAGTCATAGCAGCAAAGTTTATCTGAATCCAGTGGCAACGATATTAACCACAGAAGACCACAAATAATAAAAGCCCTTCCTGATTATCCAGGAAATTTTATACTCCTGCTGATGGTGAGCAGTAGACAAAATAAAGAGCACTCTGAGCAGCTACCTTTTAGGAGGAACAGGCTATATCGTGCATGGATAAGTGTATAGAAAGCTTTGTGTATCTGCAAGGTCCTGCAAAGGAATAAATATACTCTTTGCTCTCCTGTGTGGGCTACGAGCACTGTAGGTGACAGAAGCCTGGAGAGTTGGCTCTCATGGCTGTTGTATTCTTTGGAAGGGCACAGAGTCAGAAAAAGGGAGGATAACAGCCATGCTTCACACTGACAGCTCTCTGGGTACAGGACAGACACAAACAAGGGACTGGGCAGAAAATCACCTCTCAGACAACAGAAGAAAATCTATGCAAGGATTTTCACATAAATATTCCTTTGCAAAAGTATCCTCCCATGACTTCTAGCTTAACACAGAATGATAGATCTGAGAGTCCCTTGCCATCCTTGAGACACACTAAATGTATCTTTGCATTTGTATCTTGGCCAGAAAAAATATAGGCCTGACCCTGAGAGACAGCAGGAAGGAACAGAAAATAAATGTGGGATCCATATTACCTAAAATCTGAGTGCTAGAGATCGTCATTTATGCTAGAGAAACACTTTTCCCCCATTCTTGGACTCCTCTCTTGGTAGTGGAAAGATGACCCAAACCACTACAAAGATTCCTCCATGGACAGCGCAGAAAGTCTCAATAACTACCCCAGGCTAAAGTGCTAACTATGAGAGGGTTACATTTAGATGAGAGTACTTCTGGAAGGGTGTTGATTTTTCAATGGAAAGGTTTCTATAACTATGACATAACATGTTTTTGAGCATGTGCTTTATTCACTCTGCAGATCTTCCCTAAAACACGTGTGTCATTCACAAATTCAGCAGAAGATGGGTGCTTGATTTCAGTTACACTTTCAGGGGACTAAAATGACTCCTGTCCTTTCCATGTGCCAGGTCTGGAAAGATGGAAAGCAAAAACTATGGTGTAATAAAGTAATGAAAATACAATTTAATTGACAGATTTGCATTTAAAATAAAAACATGCAAGAACCTCATGGATGCAATATTCATTACTTCTTATGAAGTTAATTTCTTAATGTTTCATTGTGTTTCCTTGACCCACAGGCATTTGCAAATGCCTGCAAAAATTTAGAGACTGAAAGCCCTCCTAAACTTTATGCTATAAAGATTTTTATCATTTTGCAATTGGTATCAAAAATATTTGACCACTTACAGCATTGGCAGCAAAGATCCCATTAGTGGGACCCACATCCTCCATTCCTAATAAAGACTTGGGATTGTGGAACTGACAGGAAGGTGTACTCTGATTTAAAATGCATAAATACATGGGTCATCTACCAGCCATAAAAAATGAAGAAAAGCACATGCATATTCACAGTTATGGAGACAGGAAATTAATAAATAGCATCTGGTAAGTAAACATTTCAAAAAATACCACATTTCAAAAAAACAGTTAAGTTCCTCAAAAGAAATGCTAAAACCCAAATCAAAGCAAATAAAAAACCCAAACCCATAATAAATAATGCAGTTTAGTTTTAAATGTAGGACACAATTCCATCCTGTAAAGGATGCCAAAACTTATTGCTTGTTTTAGGCCAGAAAGAGAATATTTGAAGCAACAGCACCAGGAACACAGAGATGGAAAACCTAGGAAAAGCATAAGTTGACATAGTCTATCAAGAAAACGCTGGAAGAAAAGCCTCCCAAGGGGAAAAGGGCTTCATTTTTTAATAATGCATGCTACTGTGAATTAGGAACAGGAACTAAAATGCTGTGAAACCAATGTAATTAAAATATTTTGCCCAGGGGTTGAGAAGAGCATCATGGAAGAAAAAGTTTTATTCCTTTTAGACAGGAATGCATGCATTTATGTGTCAGCAATATCACTCCTGCTTATACCATGCAGATAATTTTCATCATCAGAAGCCCGGAATTCTGTCTGTCTGGCATATAGTTACAGCAGTGGGAAGAAGTGTGAGAAACAGGAAACAGTATGAGGTTCAACTCCCAAGAAATCAGCATGAATTTTGTAAGCCCTAAATACCAGATAAACCATATAGAAAATACTTTAGGGTGTACCCATCTCTACACCAAACAGAAAAAGCACAAAATGTGCTAAAAAACAGAGCCAAAAATAGATAATAAAGGCACATGAAACCATATGAACCCTCCAGTCTGTGTTTAGGGCTGGGAGATTACTGGATAATCTAGAGATGTGACTCATGCAGTTATACTTACCCTCTTTTAGTCAGTCCTGTATCTCATCAAATAATCTATCAGAATTCAGGCTGCCTGCCCAAGAGCTACATCAGCAGAGATCAGTCAATCAACCCCCTCAATGGTGCATTCTGTCAAATTGCATTATTTTGCTGGGCACCAAACCGGGTTATGTGATGCTGTCCTCCTTTGGCAGATGACATTGAGGATAACAGCAACAGAGACCAAGCTACTTTCACCTTGGCAACGTTGAGGTGCTGGCGGCTGGTAAGTCACAGGTAAGTGAATGATGTTACATAGATGAAAGCATGATGGGTTTGGCTGAGGTAGAGTCGGCTTTCCTTCACAAGGCTATTATAGGGCTGTGTTTTGGATTTGTGCTGAACAGAGTGATGATAATACAGAGATGTTTTTGTTATTGCTGAGCAGGACTTGCACTGAGCCAAGGCTTTTTTGGCACCTTGTACTGCCACACTGGTGAGGAAGTTTTGAAGATGCATGGGACACTGGGAGGGGACGCAGCCTGGACAGCTGTCCCCAAGTGACCCAAGGAATATTCCAGACCATCTGACATCATGCTCAGTATATAAATTGAGGGGAAGCAGGAGGAAGCAGAGGACATTTGGAGTCATGGCATTTGTCTCCCCAAGTAACCATTACATGTGACACGTCCTGGAGGTGGCTGAACACCTGCCTGCCCATGGGAAGAAGTGAATGAATTCCTTGTTTTGCTTTGCTTTCATTTTGATTTTGTTTTCTTTATCTATTAAATTGTCTTTATATCAACCCACAAGTGTTTTAGCTTTTACCCTTCTAATTCTCTCTCTGATCTTGTTGCTGGGAGAGTAAACAAGCAACTGTGTGGTGCTTGGTTGCTGGCTGGGGTTAAATCATGACAGAAAGATGAAGGGACTGGGTTAGAATTGCCACCACCTACTGAGTGATGGTTAATTTAATTTTATCTATTTTACTATATGTTACATAAACCAGGACATAAATGGGATAAAGGTCTCAGGAATGTTTTAGCTTAGAGGAGAGCAGCGTTCCCCAGGTAACATTGTGTAGGCCATCACAGAGATAAGACATATCATATTCTTTGAGAGAAAGTCATGGCCTACCAGGAAAAGAGAGTTGCATTCATACATTGCAAGGTCTAGAAGGAATATTCTGTCCCTTGCTGTGTCTCAGAAAATCCAAACCAGTTTTGTTGAAACTGAAAACATTGCTGAAGAAAAACACCACAGCTCCAGATACACCATTCCTGTGTCTAGATAGACTCCGCCAAACAAGTTCAAGATACTGAGTAGATGGCCTGCCAACTCCTAATTTCATGTGTACTTCACGAAGACACGAACATAGAAAAGGGAATAGTTATGCGATACATTGTTTACAGCAAAAGCTTATTTCTATTCCCTGCAGCTTGACATTCATTGTCTTTTAGTGCTACACCATATTGAAGCAGTTAGAGCCAAAATCACAAACCAAGTTAAGTCCTCAGGGCCACATCCTACTAAACTGAAACACTGGAAATATTAAGGAAGTTATCTTCTAAGCTGGGTAGTGTCCATCAAAGATCTTGGAGCAGTTTTCAGTTTTGGTCATCAAGTGCCTGTCTTTAAAAGGGTTTGGTTCTGCCCCACCAAGCCAAAAAGGTGTTTCATGCATGTGGAGTACTGGCCAACGCTACTCAGTAGAGAAAACTGCAACCTGATCACTTGTGCTGGGACATCAGAGTCTAGATAAAAGGTTTGGGAATTAAAATGAGTAGGAAGACTAATGCTTATACAGCTAATGATCTAGGGCTTTGTTTGAGTTAATTTTCTAGGAAAATATGTTTATTTTCTAAGTTCCCCAGTCTTGCTGACAGCCAACAAAAATATCAACCCTATTATGTGTTTTTAATTTAATTTTTGGCCCAGTGTGAATTCATATTGTGCAAGGAGATTTGTGTTATATGTAACAGGTAACATGGCCACTGTTTACTATTTGTCTTTTAATGTGAGAAATTTAAATCACAGGTGGCTTGATAACAGAATGATTCTCTCTTGTGTGTTACTTTCCTTGTTTAAAGGTATTTAATTAATCTCAATAATTTTAAAAAGAAAAGAAAGGACCTATAATTCAACTAGATAAGATAAAGGTGAGCCAGAAATATGTGCATGTGCAGGTATGTGAATATGTGTGTAAAAAAGGGCAAAAAGCAGTAAACCCAAGACATTTAAACTCAAGTGTGTTGCTTTTACAAGGCACTTTGTTATGCCATGACAGACACATTTTCATATACCTTCAGACACATTTTGAATACTGCTATAAGGTCTCTCTGGAGTATTCTCTTCTCCAGGCTGGACAAACCCAACCTTCCCATCCACCAACATCCTCATATCCTGCTCCATGGGGCTACACTCTCCTTTCAGCCTGTATTTGTGCTCATTGCACTCATTCTGATAGCTCATTCTTTGTCTGAATTTTTTTTCTTTGACAAGTTTTGGATTCTTCCAAGGAATTACTAATCTAAATCAAAAGAGATACTAGTGTTTTCCTTCTCTTCAGATGGAAAGATGCAAATGCAAAAGGGCTTTAAAGGTCTTTGTCCAAATACCCTTTTTTTCTCACCTGTTGTAGAAGAATCAGTTGTGCCTATACAAATCCCACTTCCATTAACCTTTTGATTACTGTTGACATCCTTGTACAGTAATTCTCTTGCACCATATGCCAAGGAACAGCTGACATATCCTTTAAAAGTCTCTTTTGCTTTATATTTTGACTCTTCTAGTTAGTTTGCAGATCAGAAGACTGGAAATATTAAACTGAATCTTAATTTACAGTTTCAAAATTAATTCCCAGCCTAAAATGATTGTTTTCCATCCTGCTAGCCCTGTTCACTAGTCAATGCTCAAAGGTTAGACAGTAGACATAATTAAATATTAACAGTGATTTTTTTTAATAGCACTGCAGGGAACTGAGCTTAATTTCCCAGCGCTTTGCAAACTTTTACTTCAAGTTAAGAACTTCAACTTTTCTATCTACATAGTAGAAACATAATCTGGTGGTCATATACCTAACAGTTGGTTCTGTTAATGTTAAATATCAGTGTTTTTTATATTCTGTTCCTGACCTACACTTACAGGTGAGATGCTGATTCCCATCCACTGATAGGCATAGCTCCACTTTTCACATCTCTGTAAATATGATCAATATCTAATCCAACGTGTGTGATGTAACATAGGCATGCTGTCTATCTGTTACAGAAAGGAAAAAAAAAAACCCATTAAAACGTTTAGCAGATACCAAGGGAAAGGAAATGAGAGTGAACCTGGACAAGCAACTTACAGAGGAGTTTGAAGGCAGCAGCTTATGGTAGTAAAAGACTCAGAATGGTAAAAGACTCACAATGGCAAAAAGGCAAAAACTATCACAGTAGAAAATTAGAAGGAAACTTTTGAAAAACTAATCTTGTTTTCTTCCTTCAGTGTGGAAAACAAAAGAACAATTTGTAGACATAGCTACTGTATGAGCTATGTTATAAGTGGTCAGTTTGCCCAGCCACCCCAGATATTTTGTGTCAATTATCCCAGATATTCATAAATCTTGTCAGAACTTTAGCTTTTCCTTTACAAAAGTAAACACAATTGCAGTGTCTGCTAGTAGAAAACATAAGTGTTGTGTACAGAAGGAAAGAGAGTTGCAGAAGATGAAAAAAAGGATTATTTAGGATCATGTGCTTTTCCATATCATTCTACTCATATGATCAAGAGCAGGAGGCAGATGATAAAACTTAATATGGAATAAGACTAATTAGAACAAAATTATTATTGTTTTTAATACCCATACACTAATGCTTGAACTCTCCAGCACTATGTGTATTAAGAATTTTTAGCAGGATCCACTTATCTTTTAAATACAATTTACAGCAGCAATTACATAGAAGTGCCAGTTAGACTTCTGTAATACAATTTTGGGAGTAGTTAAAATTTAGGATGCTACTAACACAGAGCTTCCTCCCCTTTGCCCTGTATGACACTGCACTACCTGATTTTCATTGATTTTAAACTATTTTACACCTGAAGAGGTTCTATCTTTTTTTTGGTTTTACTTAATACATGAGCTCCTGTTGCAGAAAAGCAGCCCTAATCCCACTGAAGTAATAGATAACAAATATTTTACAGTGATGAGCTATAAATGAGAAATTACTATTTTCTGGTATGGGTTTTATACAAGTTTAGTGTGTGCATTATGGATAGATCATGCCACAGTTTTTATTTGTATGACTTCTGTGGTTGTCCAGGCTATTTGGTGTACTGTAATAAAATTAAACATAGTGAGAAAGGAGATAATGCACAGTTTTCTTTAAAAATCCAAATAAACTCCATGATGAGTTGTGTAGATTAAAGCAGGCCATTATCATAGTGTGCCAAGGTATTGAAAAGTCCTGCAAGTCCTTCATTTAGGACTTCATTTAGGACTTTCAGAAGAGCAGTCATAAGCACACATTTGCTTTGTATGGACTCCAACTGGGCTAAATTTGATAGAGGTTAAGTGTCCCACTTTAAAAACTAAACCAAGAACCAGCATGAAGATGATCTCCAGAGGTCCCTTTGAACTTCACAATTCTGTGATTCTGTAATATCATCCAAGAAAGCTGAGGAGAGACCATTTATTGTTTGTGGACCTTTAAAGATTATTTCAACTGTTGTTATTTTTTTTCTTTGAAAACCAGGCTAAAGCACACAAAATCACCCATTAATTAATCCACACAGTAATTTATAGAAACTTTGCTGAAAGATATTCACAGACAGTGATCAATCAACCCACAGTGAAATGGAAAGAGGATTAGAGCACACTACCTGCCTTGCATTTACCACGCGTATGCAATCAGCTTTGGCTTGCAAATAGTGAGCAGCTTAAGACTTACCTTAGCCCAAGGCTGTTTCCAGAGGAAGTTAGTAGGATGAACCATAGATGCTGCAAATCCACTGAATTCCTTGCATGGTAGCTTCCTGGACATAAGCCCCCTAAATTAAGATGAATCTGTTTCAGGATTTCTCAAGGGTATCCTCAAAATTATGACCGGGAAGCAATTTCAACTAAATAGAAGGTAAAATATTGATTCCTCCTTCCTCAGGAATTAATATTTGTGCTGTTCAAGGTACTGAATCTCTTATGTGAGTTTAAAATGCCAAGCAAAGCAGAGAAACCATTAATAACATGAATATAAAAGCAATCTAATGGATTCATTATAATCTACGTACACACATAAAAATTGATTATAATCTACCACTTCTCATCCTGAAGCACATATTTTGGTTTATAGCACCTCATTAATTTTAATTGTAAACCTAGGAAATAATCTCTTTTTCTCCCTACTAGTATACAGAATGGGAAAGTGTGACTGATACATTTGTCATTTTGTTTCAAGTCGTTAACTTTCCCTTCAAATACAAGCCTGTACAGAGTTTATGAGGCATTGAGCAAGTTTTTAAAGCCCAGTAGAAAATGAGGGATTCTTTAACAAAAAAAAGGAAAAAAAGAAAAAAAAGACAGAGATAAAGGACTACCAAAGAAGGGTCGTAAGTTATTCATCCCTACAACTCAGGTTGAAACAGCCATGTCATTCTCTCATATCTGGTAATATATCCACGAACTCACAACCAAATCACATTTTTAAATTACAGTTGAAATTACTGTAATGTCTTGCATTTTCTGTGTCTTCTATATATTCCAAGACTTAAAAAACAACAATAAAGGAGAACAGAGAAGAAAAAGCACAACAATTATCATCTCCATCTTATCTTCTGTCCTTATTATGTTAATTTACCAAAGGAACTGGACCACAGCAGACCTACAGTGAATCAGCACTGACTACTGCACAATCTGTTTTTAATAAGAGCAAATACTGCAAGATGAACTTTCCTGCATCATTTGACAGAATTCCTTCATTTGGAGAAACAGAAATTGGAATAATTTTTTAAACTGTGAGCTGCAGTGCATAGTTCTAGCTTTGTAGTGCAGAATAGTACCGTAGCAGTATAGTGTGGTATTATATATTCTACTACAGTGTAGTGTTTTTTCCATGCCTTGGTCTCTCACTTGCAAACAGCATGTGAGTCTAGCTAATTTGGTTCTCTGCTCATTGTAAGTTTCAGAGTTATGACCACCTGCTTTATGCTGCATGAATACCCAAGCTATGATGCTGACATCTTCCAGAAATCTATGTGTAGAATTATTCAGTCTATCAAAAAAACATTGAGAGGAAAGACTTCTTTTGCATTTTTCCAACAGCCTGGACATATTAGACAGAAAGATGTTAAATTTCAGTGGATCGTTTAAGCTGTATTCCTGTACAACATTGTCTAAAGAACTGAACCCAAACTATCCTTCATTAATTTTCATATTTTTTTTCAACTGAACTGAGTCAGTTCATTAACAATGAACCCTGAGCCACCCAGACTGACTGTGTGGAGTCTTTGGCCAGCCGCTCAATACTATTTAACAAGCACTATCGTCTAAAAAATATATTATACAGAATATTACCCTCTAAACCTTATAATATGTAAAAGAATTCAGGAACAGATAAAGCCCCACAGGAAATAAAGGCTTGCATTTTGCAGGAATTAAGGCTGTATATATATTATGTGGTAGGAGGAAAGTAGAACATCACAGCCCAAAAGAAAGAAAATAAAACCCAGCTGTAGGGCCTGACCAAAAAGACTTTTTATCTGCCTCATCATTAGTATTACATATTTGAGTGTGTGAGTCACAAAAGTGTACTGTAGATCTTTTGATTCAACCTTATTACTAGTTGTAAGTGTCTACTTCTACATGATTATCTGAAATTTGGGGGGGAAAATGGCACATAAGCACACTGAGAACAGCAGACAAAAAACCAGATTCTTTTTTCCTTGCTAATGCCTGCTAAAATCATGTTCTCCTCAAAATACTCACCATTTTTTTTGATATATACTGAATTTATTAACTTGGTAAGGCACTTGTTTAATTTGTCTCTTCTTTTAGACTCCTGCTGCTAGGTCCTTAATCCCACATTCCTGCATCTCTTTTCAGAATGACCATTCATCTAAACCAGTGGTCACTTGGGACTAAAGTGTGGCAGGAAAAAAGGATGGACTTTTAAAAGTGTTTGGAAATACCTGTGTGTCAAATTCTTAATACCTTTCAGTGCAGGCTTTGTGTCTTGGCAAATTTAATCCAAAGTGCATTTTTTAGAGGTGTTTAGAAGACTATGGAGACGAGAGGGTTTGCATGATTTATATCTGAAAAATAGCTTTGTTTCTTTTGTGACTCCAGAATAGTGAGCACTCAGTCTGATTATGCAGGAGTCGACTGCTGCTCTTGTGCATGCAGATCCCTATTTAATGTACCTTATCTGAGATCGTGGAGAATGCAATCCAGATTGCAACTCCCTTGGAAAAATGACCCCTAATTTTTTGCACTTGTCATTTTGGTTTTGGAGATAATTTTGTTAGAAATCCAGTACAGCCAATGGAAGCACTCAACCAGAAGAGTGCACAATACAGAGAAATACACTTTTTTTCAAGTTGGGCTCCTGGACAAAATCTATGCACAGGAACTCCCATTAAAAAACCCATAATGATTCTTTGCTATAAAGTAAATCAGACTGAGTTGGTAGAAATCACTTCAGCATCCATCAGGCAAAGGAAACACCCAAACAATTGCGTTTTATCTACTGGCCAATCTCAGGCTGGCAAGACAACAAGTAGAGATGGGATCTGAGCATCCAGGAGCACACAACAAAGGCTCCCATTAGCCCAGACATCAGCTACTGCTGCATGAATTCCTGCCCAGTATCATCCCGCAGCTGGTGGATCCTTTAATGCCTGCAAACTCCGTGAGAGTATGCAGCTCTTATTGCTATAACCGGATTGCGCTGCATAGCAGTCGTATTCACCTTTGCAGATATAAAACCAAAAAGGATACACAGAAATACTATCTAGCCAAAAAATAAATGCACAAATATAGAGGGGTGGGTTTTTTGTTTTTGTGGAAAAGAGCTCAAATGAAAAATATTGACAAACATGAAAAAAAAAAGCTAAAATAAATATTTTTAATACGGAAGAAATTTTAGGCAACAGTCAGCCTCCTAGCAAGTTTTTTGCCTGCATGATACAGAAGAATATTGGGAGACAGCCCAGTGTGTTCATGTTCCCTGTACTCCAGGCTGCTCAGGAAGGCATGGCATGAGCCAGGAGCTTAGAGCTATCGATACAAAGTCAGACAGGTATATTGACTCCTTGGATTGTCTATAAAAATGGAAATTTATCAGAAGGCATTTTTTAAACACACTACACGCCATGAATTATTTAGCAGCTACCTAACCCTGCTCTGCACTGCAACTCTGGCACCAGTCAGGGCAAGCAGAAAACTTTGCTTGGCACTTGCCAGAAGTACTGCAATCTCATAAATTAATTAGATGCAATCTAGTGGCCAGGCATTTGCCTGCTGCTCTCCATAGTGGCTTTATATCTGGGACAAGCTCACAACTAACATTAAACTGTACTGCCACAGAGTTGCATTGAGAAATGGTCCCAGTTCCACCTTTGTAGGATTTAATTTGTTTTTTTACTGTGTTTTGATGCTGTTTCTATGTTCCTTAATTAGCACGAGAAGGTAGATAGGTACAGCATTTTCAAGCATGGAGTGAAAAAGGCAATGTCAAACCAAATGGGACTCTTTTCTCCAAGATACTTATTCCTCAGATGCCATGGCTTTACAGCCAAACTGGAAGCAGCCAGAGCATTCTAGAAGCGCTCAGCAGCTGGAAGGACTAAATCTTGCAATCTGTTGCAAAAGAAAAAGCACAATATATATATATTTTTTTAAGAAAAGAGTATTATAATATAAAAAGTAAGCAACACATATCCAAGAGAGGTATATTTATACATGCAGAACAAGACACTTCTCAAAATCCCACAGGTCAGCTGCCTGCCTGGATACAGCTATGATATTGACTGGATGTTTTTATCACATCTGCTACTTGATAAACATGAAGAGAAGTAGAAGGAGCAAAGGAGGTTACCCTTTGCTCTCGTGCCACAATAAATCCTGCTTTCTTTCAGAACCAGCGCAATAGGCGTGTCTCTCAGTTTTAGCACATCACGCTGTCACCTTCCCAAAAAGTATCTTCACATCCCTGTAAATGACACCACCTCAATCTATTTTCCACAATGGATGTGAAGCTCTCCTAAAGCCAAATCCAGGCCACTTGCTGCAAGCACACTGGCAAACTCAGTTCTCCCACATGCTGGGCTGAGCTGCTCCGTGTCCATACAAGCAGAGATTTCTCACTGATCTCCAGGTACAAGCAACTCACGTTTGGTTCTGTAACAGTGCAGCCCCCAGTCCAGTTTGAGAAACAACAGCTGTCTTTTTTTATTGGTTTGGTTTGATTAAATCAATGTGAAATAGAAGCTGTCATTAATGGATCTTTCACCTTCCCCACTGTTTCAGCGATTACATATTAAGGTCTCAGGGTATTATTAGTACCCACATTTCCTTCAGATCTTTAGAAAACTGATTTGAGGGTTGTGGTTTTTGAAGGGAAACCTATTCTATCTTTTTCAAAATTAAAGACAAGAAATTTTTCCCATGTTCTTGAAACATCAGGAAGATGGGGCAATGTTAGAAACACAACAGTGTCTTTCTTACAAACCTGTTTGGCTAAAAATATTCAGAAAACATACTGAATATTAATAGAAAGAGCTCAGAATGTTCTGAGTTCAGTTCATTCACTTTCACAGACTCTGCCTTCCCAGGAGATATACAGGAAAAACATAGACATAGAGGAAAAGACGAAGGACTGGAAAAGCTATTCACTTGTGCTTGCTACCCATTTAACAAAAGGCATGGGTGGAAAATCAGCTGCTGCTTCCTCCTCTTCCAGAAGGACAGGGACCTCATTACTGACACTCCCACGTGATTATGGAGTGGAAATGGATCCTAACTTTGTCAAGTGTTGAACACATCAGACAATAAACAACAAGACAGGTTAGAAGTTGAGAGACAGAAGTCCTTCACCACATGTCCATGATGCCCTCCAGCAATCTGGATCTGCACCACCTATCATGAACTGGCACTGACCAAACTCTGAAATATTTCGTCTTGTGAGGATCCAACCAGAAAGGAAATATTTCACTATGATTCAGTGACTGGGAGGGAGTGTTCAAAGATGTTTCTACGTTAAAGTGTTGTAATTCAGTGCCTTCTCTGGGTTAATAATCTGTGGGGATCTTCTATATTTTCCCCAGGAAAAGGTGCAGGGCTGCAAATTTAAGTGGAGTAGAGGTCCTTGAAAATAACATAGGAATTTTCAGCTAACTGAAATTTATGCCTAAATAATAGGTCAAATTTTAAGGCCGTTGTCTCAAAGTCCCTAAATCAATCTTTAAGTTCTCCATTCAAATTTCTTTATTTAGAACACTTAAGATTTTGGTTGACTTAATGTGAAAAAGGAGACAGTTTAGGGCTTTTATATGTTCAGATGTCTGGCTTCAAGTTCAAAGTATTGCTGCAGAAGGATTTTCTTTGCTCTTCATATGAACATAGTGAGCATAGAAAAGGTCTTTGGACTCACCAGTTTGTGGATGGTTTGGAGATATCTGGGAATTTGTTATCTTTTAGATTTGCTACTTTACCAAAACTGTAGCTGATAGTCTTACTTATGAGCTGGAAATTAATCCCTTAGCACAGTGAAGCTATGTTTTCCAAGACTATAAGAGATTCAATTTTCATGGCTGTTTTAGTTGTCATGCCCAAAGGCACACCATCATTCACCAGTGTCAATATCTTACATACTCCCTGTGAAGATCTTTTATAGCTGAAAATCTTGGAAATGCTTCCTGGTCTCTTTTACAACAAATATAAATCTTTCTTCTATTCAAACAGATTCTGAATAAAATGGAAATAAGCTCTTAAATAAGATCTCTAAATGTGACCTCCGTTTGATTTTTCCTTTGCAGCCTTCTTCTCACTATGTAGTTTGTGATGTATTGTATATTTCAGGCTTTTTTTTAAAATGTTTCTTACTAGTAAAAGAGTTATCCCATCTCCCAGCTCTTCTCCAGTGACTGTTACCTTCTCTTCTGTCTTTGAAGCTTCATCAATGCTATCAAGCAACAAGGCTGACTATGTATTTAATATTCAGATATAGTGTAATTAAATATTACAATTTTTCAAATCCTTTCTGGGGTACAGTTTGAGATCCAGGGATTTTGAAAAAAAAGCAGTCAGAGGGGAGCACAAATTCTTGAGTTTGAAAATCTGTTCTACTGAGTCGAGGCATGGGTTTTCCTGGTAGTCTTCAGATAGAGACACTAGTCTGAAGTGTTTCTAGTGCATTATCACTCCACACCAGATTCCTTAGTAGGAAGCATCAGTTTGACTTCAATGACCTACATTAGTTTACATTTAAAGAGGATCTTGTCTAGAGAATTCATGCACAGTATTTCTCATTGGCTTCCTATAAGCTCTAGAAAGGTACAAAATGCAGAGTGATTTCATCTCCCCAGTTTTTTATTCATTTTATGGGACAAGGAGGACAGAGCTCATTTCTTTGTTCCCTGGATAGAAAGCACAACTCTTTTCAGAAGTTCATCACCCTTTCCAGATATATATGAGTGGCTGCAAGAAACACCCATTTTTTGACCATTTTACTTTCCTTCCTCTCAGCTTGTCTGTGTAGCAATTTGAAGTGATAATACACATTCATGAAATTACCCTCACCTGAAACTGCCTGCAGTATTACTAACTGCATGCCCTACTATCAGCTCCTCTCATAGTTCACTTACAAGGATTTGCAATTTGATCCCTGCAAAGTGAAGTTCCTGGGCTGCCTTGCCGCTCTTCCCGTACCTTAGAACCAAACCGAAGCCCAAATGATTGCACAAAGAAGACTCAGCCCTGTGGAAAGAAACAGAGTATACACAAGTTCTTTTGTACAAATACAGGTGAGAAGGTGCGTAAGAGAGCTAAGTGCTTAAGACTGTGATTAAGAAGGGTTGAAGGGTAGTGAGAGAGGGAACGTTCAGAGAGTAGTAGGTTAAAAGTTCAGCTCTTAAACAGAAATTGAAGTTTGCAAATAGATAACAAAGTTTTTGTGGTTTAGATATTCTTGGCACTTACCTAAATCTTTGAGACCCATGGGATCTTTTGAGGTTCAATCTCATTGTCGACACAGGCTGTAATCCTTGAGTGAAGGATCTACAAATAACTTAACCTTCTCAAAATGTCAGGACTTGTAGCAGAATTTGCTGAGGTAGGACTGTAAGATAAATACTGCTTTGACAGTCAGCACTGCAATGTGTTTAGAAAAATCATTGTGTTTTTTCAGATACAGCACAGAGAGACCACATGAAAATGGTTCAGTCAACTTTTCCTTCAAATTTCCTCCAAATATTCCAATTCCGTTATTGCAAGTGTACCCTAATATTCAAAATAGAGACAAATGATGACATTATTCATCGCATCAAAGTGTCTATTTCTGCACTCAAACAACTGCAAATATATGTTTACAATGGCCAAAAGTAACATCATTCTCTTTCTTATACACAGAGATGTAAAAAATAAGAATTTAATCATCTAAATATAACTCCTTTCCACCTAACAGGCTGTAATTGCTTTCCACTTTCTTTACCTGATTATTCCAGTGTAAAACTACACATCTGCCTTCAGTATTTAACAAAGTCTGTTGGCATCAGGGACTTTCACACACTCTTCCTCTGAGACAGGTGGGGTTGGCACACAGCTGATGCCTTTTCCTGGTCTTAAAATGAAGAGAGCTAAACACAGTTAAGAGGGAAAAAGGGTTTTACCTTGATATTTATTTAAAGATCCTCAGGTGCATTGAATTGCACATCGAAATGCACCCCGAAATCCCACAGAAGAAAATGGCCACCCATGATGTGATGTGTATGCAATTATATGCCTTGCAAATTAGCAAATCTATCAAAGGTTCCCCAGTGAGAGACTCCAGAGAGACCCCTCATCGAGGAACCTTCCTCCTGGATGGGCCTATCTTTGTTTACAGAATGTGTTCTGGAGAGGACCTTGGTGTGTGGGGTTTCCAGAATGTTTGGTCTCTTGGCTTAACAGAATATTGGGTCTAAGGGAAGTTATCAGACTTAAAGAATTATAACTATGTAGGCTAAAAGCATTAAGAATACATAAAAGCTATATAAAAGTGTGTATAAAAGGGGTATAAAAGAAAAAGCAAAAAATCATCATGGCATCACAGCCGTGACCTGCAGTGGTGCACACATTGCATCAGCCAAAACAGTCTTCATGGACCTGCATGCTCCTTGATCCTGCAGGCTGGTACAGAAGATGTTACCTCCCAGCCTCCAGATGAAGCAGCTGGGAGCCCCATGGGATTACACAAGTGTATATATTCCTGTAACACTGCTACCTCTGATGTTGCTCCGTGAGATATTCATCCAAGCCAAGGCTTCCACCAAAAGATGTGTGTCTGGTTGAAATACAAATAAATCCTTGAATTCAAAATATATGTGTGAAAAGTGTTTTCCTTCCCAGATTCATTAAGACAGAGCCAGGTCCTCAACTGGCATAAATCAGTGTAGACCACAGATACAGAGACTTCCATGTAAACTGGGCTATTTTGCTTTTAAATAGCAAAGTCTTATCAGGACCAAATTAAAGTGCATAGACCACAGACTCTTGCTTAATCATAGAATCACAGAACTGCTAAAGTTGGGAAAGATCTCTAAGATCATCAGGTCCAACCATTAACATAGCACCACCACCATGTTCATCACTAAACTGTATCTCCAAGTGATATATCTACATATTTTTTTAACATTTCCAGGGATGGTGATCCAAACACTCCCCTGGGCAGGTGGTTCCAGTGCCTGATCACTCTTTCAGTGAAGAAATTTTTCTTAAAATCCAATCTAAACCTCCAGTGGTGCAACTTGAGGCCATTTCCTCTTGTCTTATCACTTGTTATAGGAAACAGAGATCAGCTCCCACCTCACTGCAGCCTCCTGTCAGGTAGTTGTAGAGAACAATTAGGTCACCCCTCAGTGTCCAGGCTAAACAACTCCAGCTGCCTGAGCCAGTCCTCATGAGACTTGTGCTTGTGACCCTTCACCAGCCCTATTGTCCTTCTCTGGACATGCTCCAGGACCTCAATGTCCTCCTTGAAGTGAGGAGGCTCAAATCTGAACAGAATATTCATAGTGAAGCCTCATCAGTGCTGATGACCAGCACCCTGAGGCCCCTTTCCACCCTGATGACCAACACCCCGAGGTCCCTTTCCACCAGGCAGCTTTCCAGCCACTCTTCCCCCAGCCTGCAGCATTGCATGAGGTTGTTGTGACACAAGTGCAGGACACAGCACTTCACCCAGCTGAATCTCATACAATTGGCTTCAGTGCATCAATCCAGCCTGTCCAGGTCTCTCAGCAGTGCCTACCCTCAAGCAGATCAACACTGACAGGAGAGACAATTTTTGTTATTGTTGGAGCTCAACAATGGGTGATATGTTTGTATTTCATATATATAAAAGAAATAAAATTATGCTTTTCCATGTGTGTCCAGGTGCCTGTACTTATCTATCAATCTTTAACTATGCTCTTCTAAAGTGGGGCAGGTATGCAAAGGTGAAGGATGATTTGTATCAAACAGCCCTGAGCATTACACAATATGTGATCTATTATCACTGTATCACAGAAACCATCTTATCATCCAGTCTGTTTGCTGACTCCATCTGTTGCTGTTTTGAACTTTTCTTATAGCTACTATTTCTCTTTATAGAGTTTATCTATAATGTGTTAAATTCCTTTGTCTTCCTAATCATTTTAGAATGGTGTACCAGTACCCTCTGTTAATTACCATTTATCCTCTTTGCCTTTGACCTTCCCAGTATGTGTTAGTATTAAATACATAACAAATACATACTGGGAATGTATCCTAGCATTATTAAATGAAATTCAGAAACATGTCAAAAACAGTATTGGAAAAAAACCCGCCACATCTTTATGAAAACCATTTTGTCACTATAGAAGGGATTCAAGTTCAACAGCTTATAACCGACACAAGCATTTTATAATTCAATATTATTTAGGAAATAAATAATTTTCTCCAAGAAAAAAGAGTCTTTTCTACACCTGTGCCCCCAAATGCAAGTCTGCCAGAAACAGTCTCTCACTACTTTGGAGTATATTGTCTTGGAGCTCTATGACCCTAAGGACTTGGTGTCATCCTTAACCTTACTGAGGGTGCACTTAATCCCCTCACCCAGATCACTGACAAGGACTTTATTGATTATAATTTATTTATGGATATTTATCATTGATAAGGATAAGGGTATTAAACAGACTTGGCTCCAAACTGAGCCCTGGGGACCCCCACTAGTGACCGGCTACCAGCTGGATGTAACTCCACTCACCACCACTCTGGGCCCAGCGTCCAGCCAGTTTTTTAACTCAGTAAAGAGCACACCCATCCAAGCCATGAGGAGCCAGTTTCTCCAGGAGAATGCAGTGGGGGACAGCATCAGGGGCAGTGACTAAAGTCCAGGTAGAAAATATCCACAGCCTCATCGATTTAGTGGGTTGCCTTGTCATAGAAGGACATCAGGTTGGTCAAGTAGGACCTGCCTTTAATAAACCCACTCTGCCTCGGCCTGATCCACTCAAGATCCCAACTCTATGATCAGGGTGACAGGCCTGTAGATCCTTGATCCTCCTTCTGGCCTTTCCGGCAGCAGGGTGTCACATTTACTAACCTCCAGTCACCCGGGACCTCCCCAATTAGCCAGGACTGCTGATAAATTAGAGGCTGGACCTTTCTGAGTATTACAAAGAATTTGAAGGAAAATCACGGTGAATGCTTAGGGCTAAGTGAAACTAATGTGCTTTATTTTTACATGTCTCGAGATAGAATGCCTGGTTTACTATACAGCTTTGTGTTTTGCTCTCTATTGAATAATTGCCTTCAAAAATTTTTTCCACCCTCCAGCCACATATGTAAATTCCACTAGAAATTATCTTCACATTAAAGCTATTATTATATTGTGCCATATTTTACTATTTTGTAGAAAGTATAATCAAGTTTCTCATTCCAGAGCACACCACAGTTTGCACAGGAATCAAAACCCCAGTGTCTATGGTGTGTCAAAATATGTCTTACCAAGAAAAAAGACAGGTTGTATTCTGACACAAGATAATTCAGTATAAACAGTGTGACAGATGTATAGTATATTTGAACTGGTGCAAATTACATAATTTCCTTTATAAGTTAGAAATCCATTTCCATTTGGGAAATTTTCGGTGGAGAAAAAACACAAGCTGAGCTTTTAGCTTAGTATCAGTACAGGGAAATATTTAACCCAATGGAATTGTTTGGCTAGGAAAGGAAGGGTAGCAGCCAAAAACGGAGGGGAGAAGTCTTTTCCAACAACCATAAAAATGTTCAGATTTGAGGAATGCCATCATCCCAGCTTGCTCCTTCGTGGAGCACCTCTACTGACTTGTACAGGGACAGGAGAGAAAAACAAATCAAGAAGCTTTCAACACTCGAGAGCTTCTGGGAAATGCAAGCTGACTCTGCTCTGCCTATCAAAATAATTTGCTGTTATAGCACATAATTAGGTGAGAACAAATGCACATGCATCCACATCCACATCCACTCATTACTTGAGTGTTTTATGCTAGGCACTAAATACAAATACATTCATTCCATATAGCACAAAGAAGTTACCATGAGGGATTAAGGAGAGGGTGGAATGAGTGAAGGGAAGCCGCCTGGAGAGTGCAAGTGAGGGCTCAGGTGCCACTCCCCCTCAACCTCGGCAACAAGATCAGCGGGAAAAAAAACCTTCCTAGACAAAAAGGCAGAGCAGAGCAAGGTAACCTGCGAGCTGGAGGAGCCAGTCTCAGGATAAAGGCTCAGCAGAAATGGATGTATGCATTACTCATAATTCCTAAGACCAAGCTGTGGACAGCTGTCTGAAGGTATTTTTTGGATAAATACAAAAACCTCAGAAACAACAGGAAAAACCTCAGAAACAGGTATTTATAGGGGAATAAGAACCACTGAAAGATCATCATGCCAGATAGGTTGCTGTTTCAATATTCCCAGTGCTATTATTTTAAGATAAACACCTATGTGAATAACTGAGTCATATGTTTGCACTGGGAGACCAAAGGAATACTTTTTAAATGTGATTTCTCTTTTAGGTTAACTGAAAACATATTTTATTATTTTAACCTCTTAATCTTAAAGAATTCTTTGGAAAAATACATCAGGTTTCCATAGATCTTATTTGATCACGTTTTGTTTTTTGTATTTTTTTAATTAAATCCCCTCGACCAAGAAAGATAAAAAGGAACTCTTAAAATGAAAGGTAAATAAAGAATGCAACACACTCTGCACAGGGTCAAACTGAGACAAGATCATAAGACAAGGAAAGAGCAATGCTCTCTTTCCTCATACTAATACATCCAAAACTAACTGCTTTGAAGTCAAAGTGAAGTGGAGGTGGTTAAATTACACTGCTGAGTAGAAACCAGGACATTTGTCAGGTGTACCCTGACAAGAAACTGCATCATGCCATTATTTATTCTGGCTGTATTTCAGTCCTTGAACATACTTTCTTTGTGCTGCCAATCAGTTGGTGTGTCAAGAATGGATAAAGAAAACCTGTACCAATCATTTACAGTAATTAACAAATCTAACAGTCCCTGGATTGTGGGTCATCTGGGCAGGCAAAACTTGCCATGCAGACAGGGGACAGAACAGGGTCAAGAAACAGTGTGGATTTAATATATTTCATCTTGTCAAAATGGTTTTGACTTACTACAAGAGGGCATTGTACTGATGGCTTTCAAATAATAATGACAACGGTGAAATAAAAATAATTTTTTCACAACACTGTTCGTATCCGCATAGGAAAAAGATTTTGCATTGTTTTGTAAGTAGGCTGTGACCTGTGTTTCCATAGCTCCAGTATGTCTCTCCACAATGAGCCAAAGTAAGTGGCAAGTGACACAGTGAAGGCACCTCTGTGTTTTGATTAATGTATAATGATGCACTGGCTATTTCTTACTCCTACTGACTTCTCACAGTAATCATCTCAGAAGTATCCTCCAGACACAAAAAGATAAACAAATTAAAATAACATTATTTCTGAAGACTTTGGGGATTTAGGGAGGTATTTAAAAGATATTTGCTCAGAAATCTCCACAGAGGTGGCAGAAGTTGCCCACAGCATATAGCACAAGGCTACGCAAGCTTCCTACATTCCTTCTTTAACCTCAGTTCAGGAGCTAGACCACCATGAGGTTGTTCCTACTTCTTCTATCAGCTTAAAAATAATATCAATGTCTTCGAAGGAAAGCTAGGCATTGTCGTGCTCTTGTTGCTTGAACGGGTGCTATTAATCTTACTTTTTTTATTCTGACGTTTAAACTGGTACGACTAAGGAACTTACTGTTCACTTTTTCACTGTTAAGGCTCATCAAAGTTAGCTGTTGCTGCAATTTTCTTTGACTGACTACTTCATTGTCTCTGATACAGGATTCAGACTTTTGAAATTTATAGGTCTATATAGCTATCATTGTTAAGAAATACATCATGTACCCATTGTACCAAACCCCAACTTTAAAGACAAGAATTTTTGAAAAAGCAAGACAGAAAATAAATATACAATTTCTGCAAAGGAACAGAATTATTTTGTACAAGTTTAATTGGCTTGTAGAGTTGAAATACTTATGTATTTTCTTAAGACCTAAATTTATTATAAGTTCTTTTTTCACTGGAGCTCATTCTTGCCTATTTAATTGACAAATCTTATGTTTTTATAAATGGTGAGCTGATAAAATCCACTTCATATATTAGACATCTGGAATTCTATTTAATCGGAGCAGGGGGGTATTCTTATGTTGCTAGCTTGAACAGATGGATTATATTGCTCAAAACCAAAAAAGAGATAAGAATGAAGCAGAATTTTTTCAGCCTTGCTCATTTCATAGAGAGTTTATTGGTGGAGGGCTGTAACTGAGGGTAAACCTTTTCATTCATCCTGAGGTTAATTTTTTTCTTTTAACCAGTACATTTAATGGAAGTCTTGTCATCTCTTGTTTCTTCACTTCCCCTCCCCATAGTATGCACTAGGATCTTTTCTAACAAGGAATTGCTGTAGAGATCACGATTTTCCTCTTTGGCAAGTGGTGGTGCAAATTGCAGAAGGAACTCAGAACATTATTAATTGCATTTGGTGTTTCATTCCCCTCAGTACCTTAAGACATACATTTCTTATCATGGTTTGAAGGCATACATTTAAAAATATGGGACTAGAAATTATATGCAAATATGTACAGGATTCAGTTACTAATTTATTTTAGGAAATTCATTCTCTATGCTCCACATGTCATGCAAACTGCCAAGCCTGAAGTACCTAATAAATGTTCTTTAATGGCATTTACACCAAAATTTGTATCAAAGATAAATTGAACAAATGTCTTCACTTCTTGAATATTCACTATAAGCAATAGACTGCAAATAAACAAAGCAGTTGATTATTATTATTACTATTGTCTGTTGCATTTGCAATTGAGTTCACAATTCTATTTATTACATCCGTTAGTTTTTGTTTTTATTTCACGGCAGGCAATGGTACTGAAATAGAGAAGTAGATGAGATAAAAAAGTTTCCTTCCCTGTGTTCAATGAAACATGAGAAATACATGCTCAATATTTTTTATATAAAATGGAGCAATGTCCTGCTGCTCATGGAATCAGCAGCTTCCGTGTCAAAGTGAACAGTGAACTCTGACACTGGCTATATCAGACAGAGTTAAACCATGAAAGCAATTAATGCCTTTTAGAGGATACTTATTTGATACTTTACCTTTGTGGATCTTCTATTTTCAGGACAATTACATGCAAGGCTTTTTTATCAAAGAATATAAATCCTTTTTAAGCTATGAGTATTACAGTTCGTTAATGCTGGGTTTCAGTGCTAATTAAATCTCCAATATAATTTTCCAGTAGTGATGTAAAAGATGCAGAGGTCAAAGAACATTTGGCTACCATTCCTACTGTCCACAGCCCTCTGGCTACATGTTTAAGTAAGGCTTTATATTGCAGTTGATTGAAGAACAGCTTCTGTCTATTCCCTCTCCAAATCTTTCTCAGCTCTCTCAATTAGCTCAATTTACCTCCTGGCAGCTTTGCAAATAAAAAAAGTCCTGACAAATGAGATCAAATAGGAAGGCCAGAGTTTGAGACCAATGCATTGATGTGATATTTGAGAATTTGTTAGAATTTTGTAGAATATCTCAAGTAAAAGGCACTCATAAGGATCATCAAGTCCAACTCCCTCCTCCTCACAGGACTGCCTAAAACTAAACCATATGACTAAGAGAGTCATCCAGATCCAATTTTGAACAATGTGTCGCTGACTTTCCTTAATTCAATTTCCTGAAGCCCATATAAAACAGTATATTGTAGCTCTGGGAAGAATATTCTTCAGGAACCTACTTTTTTTCCCGAATTCATCACTAAAACCAGAGCAGAAATTATTTAAAGCACATTCCTCTGATGGTCTTCCCATCAATATCCTTTATCAAAAGGAACTGCATCCCGTCAGGACTCATGGACTTATGGGCATCAGGTTTCTCTAGGTACTCTCTAACCCAATCCTCCTTGACCAAGGGAAAATCTTCCTTCCTCCTGACCTTCTCCCTGGTCTCCTGGGTCAGGGATTCCTGAGGGCTGGCCTTCGCAGTTAAGAACGGAGCAAAGAAGGCTTTAAGTGTCACAGCCTTATATGCAAACGCTGTTGCAGGGTGCCCCTTCCATTCAGCAGCAGGCACATATTTTCCCTTTTGTTACTGATGTATTCGAAGAAACCCTTCTTGTAATCCTTGACATCCTTGGCCAAGTTTAATTACAAATTGGCCTTGGCTTCCTCATGGCCTATCTGCACACTTTGGCCACATTCTTACATTTATCCCTGCTTCCACCTCACTTCTATATTCTGCTTATGTCTGAGTTTTGACAGGAGTTCCTTGTTCATTCATGCGGGTCTCTTGCTCCTTTCGCCCGATTTCTTGCTTATTGGGATGCACCATTTTTAGGCCTGGAGGAAGTGGTTCCTGAGTATTAATCAACTCTCTAAGACCCTTCTTCCCTGCAGGGCCTGTTCCCATGTGATTCTTCCAAGAAGATCCCTGAAGAGGCCAAAGTTAGCTCTCCTGGAGTCCTTGGTTTCTATCTTATTGCTCTGCCTCCTCTTCTCACAATACTGAGCTCCACACTCACGGTCACTGTGGGCAGCTCTGTTTGCCCCCTCTGATCTCTGCACTCCTGGTCACCAGTGCCCCCTTGTTTGCTTTTTACAGGGGGTTAGTAAACCTTTGAAAGACAAAAACAATTCACTGACCTTATCTGTAATGTGTACAGATGTGCCATTTAATGATCAGAAATTTAATAGTCACTCCCTGTTTGACAGAAACTCCTTTGGCTTTAGTGACTTTTTCAAGTGCTGTTCTCCCGAGCACTGCAAAGGTAATTCTGGAAGGAGAAGGAGGTCTGTTTTTCTTGATTCTTGTAGCCACCTATGTTAGTATGAATTGTGATTTTTTAAAAAGAAAAGGAAAAGGAAAAG
>VXBT01011648.1:0-13748 GCA_013400235.1 Oriolus oriolus
CCAATCCCTGCTCCAATCCCAGCCCCAGTCCCAGCTCCAATCCCACCTCTGGAATCAGAGGGAATCTCTGTCCCCAACCCCAAGGAGAACACAAAGTGCTGTCAGTGCTCCGAGGAAGCGATTCCAAAGGGTTCCACACATCTGGGAATGATTTTCCTTGTGACTGACACCTCGGGAAGACAAAAAACACCTTCTTCTTCCCGAGCCAGGAATCCAACATCCAGAATATTTTATCAGCACAGCTCAGGAGGGAAAACAGGGAAAGAATTCCGAGCTTGGCTGCACAAAACAAAGCCCTCATTGACTGGGAGTTAAATATGATGGAATTCGGGAATTTGGATCCAGGATTTTATTTTGGAGGGTTTCAATGACGTTTCCTGGCTTTCCTGGAGCTGGGAAGGATTGCTGGAAGCCTGTTCTGCCCCTGGGAGCTCCTCATCCCATGGGATGGGATTCCCCAGCTCCAGCACCCCTCCGGTGTTGGTTAATTCCCAGGGCAGAGAGATGGGCTTGGAAAAATGGGATTTTGGGGCGATCGAGGCAGGAAAGGCAGAGCCCACCACTAAATTCCCAGGGCATAAAGACGGGATTGGGAAAATGGGATTTTCGGGATCAGGGCAGTCAAAGGCATCACCACATTCCCAGGGTCACTCCCCTCGTTACGTCCCAGCCCTCACTGCAAAGGATAATTGGGATTTTAGGGAATGTTTGTTCAGGGGAATGCAGGGTCCGCTCCTCTCCCTGATTCCCGGGATGGGGATGGAGATGGAGGCACACAGAGGATCCCAGTGATCCACGAGTGACTCCATGGATTCTTTAATCCATAAAAACCAATGGGAAAAGAGTAGCTGATAAATCCCTGAAATCCAGGACTGTCCGTGACTTTTCCAAGGAATGCTATAAAACCTCAGCAGGCTGAGACAATCCTGAGCGATTTTCCGCACTGGAAAAAGGCAGCTCCCGATATCCTTCCTGCTCCGGCTGCGGAGCCGAGCCCTGGGGTCCCCTCCGGGGTTTTTGGCTGCCTCAGAGCCGAGGATTTCACAGGAGGGGAGGAAATGCCCGCCTTGTGTTCCATGGCAGGGCTGGGAATGACTCAGGGACCAGGAACGGCTCTGCGGGAGGAACGGAGCCGCATCCCGCTCCTCTTTGAAGTGTGGAATGATATTAGACGGGATCAAATTCCAAAGCTGACTCCCAAATGATGCCACTGAGTGTTATTCCTAGCAAGTGATCCCATCTTTTCGAGGATTCCTGTGGCTTCTCCCCACGCTGCCGGAGCCCAAAGTTCTTTCCCAAATGATTGAAATCCAATTTTTTTCCCCTATAAATCCTAAGAGGAAGTACCTGGCTGGAAGTGAAGCCGTAAATCTGCCCCTTTGCGAGAGGACTTCTAATAAATCCCTGGATTTTCCGCAGGATGCCAGACCTACATGGACATCATCATCGTCCTGGATGGATCCAACAGCATTTATCCGTGGGTGGAAGTCCAGCACTTCCTGATAAATATCCTGAAGAAGTTTTACATCGGTCCCGGACAGATCCAGGTAAGGCCCAGAACCGTTTGTGTCATCCCGGGGCCATTCCCAATGTCCCTTTTCCGTCGATCTGCTGGAATTTTTCAAAATATCGGGAGTTTTAACTCATTCTGTGGAAAAACTGCTGCCATTAATGTCCCTACGTGAGCTATGGAGGGAGCACATCCCACATCCCAGTGGGAACAGGGAGGGTGAAACCCTATGGAAAGACAGGCGGCTGTGAGGAACTCTCCATCCTCCTGCTCTGAGTAACCACGGGTTGATTCAGGCAGGGATTTCGGTGGGGATTTGGGCAGGAAAATCCCAAATTTTCCCAAATAACCCCGTTTGGTCCCACCAAACTGGGACACATCTGGATCACCCCAAAACTTGGGAGCAGGGCAGGGGGAGACCGTAAAACTGGGAATTATTAACGATCCCACGGAGGTAAAACCGGAGGAAACGGGAACGAAAGACGGAATTTTAACGGTGGCTGGCATTTCCCGCGGCTGACAAAGCTCCTTGCGGACTGGACGCGGTTTTGTTGGCGTTTTTGGTGACGTTCCCGTCATTCCCAGGTGGGAGTTGTCCAGTACGGAGAGGACGTGGTCCATGAGTTCCACCTGAACGACTACAGGTCCGTGAAGGACGTGGTGGCGGCCGCCAGCCACATTGAGCAGCGAGGCGGCACCGAGACCAGGACTGCCTACGGGATTGAGTTTGCTCGGTAAAACCCCTCCCATTCCTGCTCACATTCCCAGGAAAACCTTCAAATCCCTGTTTTTCTTCCCTCCTTCCCTCTCCCTTTGTTGCCTTGCTGCTTAAAAATGGGGGAACTGCCAGGGTTTGTGAACAATTCCCTTGGTGGGAAGCTTTGCAAACGGTGCTTCCCGAAGTTCTCCGTCCTCGGTTGCGGCTGGAGCAGACTCTGGAATTGCGTCCTGTTCCTAGGAGCCTTCAGGGATGAGCTCCCAGCCCCCAAATTCCGCCCCAGGCACTGGAGCTCTCCTGGAAATCCCCGGAGAGTCCCCGGGAGCTCAGGACAGATCCAGCTCCATCTCCTCCCTTTCCAGGGACAAATCCCTGCTCCTGCACTTTTCCTTCACCCCAACCAATATTCCCGCTGCCAATCATGGAATCATTTAGGTTGGAAAAGAGGTCTAAGATCGACTCCAGCACTGCCAAGGCCACCACTGGCCGTGTCCCCAAGTGCCACGTCCACATGGGTTTTAAATCCCCGCAGGAATGGGCATTCCAGCCCTGCCCTGGGCAGCTTGAAAAAGTTTTAGATGGGTGCTGGCCAGATCCGAGCAAGGTCCTGAAAGATTCGTGTCACACAGAGTCCCCCGACCCTGCTCAATGTCCCTTTTCCATAAATATGCTGGAATGTGGCTCCGTATTTCATCAGAATAGTGGGAGTTTGGTCAGCTGGGTGAAGTTTTCCCTCACAGGGAAAGACCCCATAGGCCACGGCCAAAACTCCGCTGGCCAACTCCAGATCCATTCCCTCGTCCAATTTTGCTGGATTCAGGCCCCTTTCCTGCAAAAAGCGGGGAAATCCACATCCTCAAGCGTTCCCCGAGGGTTCCTGCACCTCCCCAAGGGGCGGCGGCCCCAAAGACCCCTCGGGGCGGGCTCGGTGGGGCGGCGGAGCCCCCACGGAGCAGCCCAGGGCATCTCTTCACTTGCAGCTCGGAAGCGTTTCGGAAAGGTGGCCGGAAAGGGGCAAAGAGAGTAATGATTGTCATCACAGATGGAGAGTCCCACGACAGCCCAGACCTGGAGAAGGTGATCGAGGACAGCGAGAGGGACAACGTCACCAGATACGCCGTGGCGGTGAGTGAGGGCATCTTTGGGTCGTGGAAGTCCTGCAGAGCTTGGCGGTGCTCCAGGAATCCCAAAACACTGGGACAGCCCATCCCCCACTGCTCCTGGAGCATTCCTAGAGGTCCTTCTGTGCTCCAGGAATCCCAAAACACCAGGACAGCCCATCCCCACTGCTCCTGGAGCATTCCAAGAGCTCCTTGTGGCTGTCCATCCCCACTGCTCCTGGAGAATTCCAAGAGCTCCTCACACCTGGTGCTGCTTTTGGGATGCTCAGCTTGGGATTTGGCTGCCGGAGCAGGTGCTGGGACCAGGGACAGGCGGGACCCGAAATTCCACAAGGAATGGTCCAGCCTGGAGGAACTGCAGCAGTTCCTCTGTTGGGTTCCCACCAAGTGGGGTCAGATCCAAGGATGGGGCTTCTCCCATCGGGACACCCCAAAAGGGTTTGGGATGGATTTATCCACTGTGGGACAACGGCCCAGAGGAGCTGCTGAGCCCCATCCCTGGAATGTCCCAGGCCAGGCTGGACAGGCCTTGGAGCACCCTGGGATAGAGGAAGGTGTCCCTACCCATGGAATGAGATGGGCTTTGAGCTCTCCCTTCCAACCCAAACCATCTGGGAATTCGAATTCCGTGAAAACCCCCGAGCCTCGCATTTCATTCCCCACCAGGTGCTGGGTTATTACAACAGGAGAGGGATCAACCCCGAGGCCTTTCTGAACGAGATCAAGTTCATCGCGAGTGACCCCGACGACAAACACTTCTTCAACGTCACCGACGAGGCGGCGCTCAAGGACATCGTGGATGCTCTGGGAGAAAGGATTTTCAGCCTGGAAGGTGAGGGATGCTCCTCCCCGGCACATCCCAGGCTGGGAATGCGCCGCCGATCCTTTGTTTGCCTGATTCGGACATGGCTTCCACGATATCTGAGCCGAAAATCCCGCTCGGAATATCTGCAGATTTAAGGAATTGTCTTTATTTGGAGGGGTTTCATCCCTCAGATACCGGGAGCAGAGATCCCTTTTCCAAAGGACACGCCTCATTCCGGCCACCGGAATCCTGGTGGTTTTGATTTTCCTTTTTATAGAAAACCTTGGAGATTTGGTATGGGGGGAATTTGGGTGTCAGTGTCTTCCTCATCCATCAAAATTCCAGGGCTTATAAACAGGAAAACCCACACACAGGGGTGCCAGACACCGGGAGATTATGGGAATAACGTCGGGATTCCGGCTTTACTGGCTGAAGTGAAATATCAGGAAATATTTCTGTCTTAAATGTCAGCTCCTGTGACAACTTTGTCGGCCTCCCAGACTAAATTTATCCAGATTTCAGAGGAAAAATGCAGCCTGGAATGAACAGTTGGAGCAGAAGGTGGAGGGCTCGCACTGGGAACTAAACATCTTGGATTTGGGGCGTTTTTGCTCACAGCAGCTCACAAACTCCCCACAAGTTTCCCAGTTTCCTCCGTCCAGCCTGGCTCTTCCCTGTGGAAGCTGCCCTGGATGAGGAGATTCCCACAGCTGGAATGATGAGGCAGAAACCTCCGGATCCCAATTTTTGGGTGATCTCGCAGCTCCGACAGGGGAGAACTGGGACTGCAGCAGAGCTCTCCGCCCTGCTGACAGCACGAGGCTGTGGAACTGGGGGGATTTAGGGAGAAATGGGATCATCAGCGGGACCTGGAGCTGCTGGAGCGAGTCCAGAGGAGGCCTCGGAGCCTCTGGAGCCAGGCTGGGAGAGCTGGGAATGTTCACCTGGAGAAGGGAAGGATCCAGGGAGAGCTCAGAGCCCCTTGCAGGGCCTAAAGGGGCTCCAGGAGAGCTGCAGAGGGACTGGGGACAAGGGGTGGAGGGACAGGACACAGGGAATGGCTTCCCACTGGGAAAGGGGAGAGTGGGATGGATATTGGGAAGGAATTGTTCCCTGTGAGGGTGGGGAGGGGCTGGGCTGGAATTCCCAGAGAAGCTGTGGCTGCCCCTGGATCCCTGGAATGTCCAAGGCCAGGACGGATGGGGCCTGGAGCAGCCTGGGATAGGGAAAGGTGTCCCTGCCTGTGGAAGGGCTGGAATGGGATGGGAACCCACCACTGCTCCAGGAAAGCAAAACTCTCCATTAAACACAAATTCCCGTTTTTTTTTTGAAGGGACCAACAAGAACGAGATCTCCTTTGGACTGGAAATGTCCCAGACTGGATTTTCATCCCACGTTGTGGAAGTAAGAGAGGAAATGTGGGAATTTATTTCTCCTGCCTTGCCCTGTTTATCCCACCCCGCTCCAGGTGGGAGAACGGGATTTGGGATAAATTATTAATTATGGAGTTAAATCATTAATGTGAGGATAAGGAAACACTGCTGGATTATCCCATGGGAAAGGGAGGTGTTGGGAGACCCGAGCGTTCCTTAGGATCTGCAGCAGCTCCTCCTGATGCCCCAACCTCTTGGGAAGGATGTGCTGGGATGTCTGTGGAAAAAGTGCCTGGGAATTTCCTGGGGAGGAAAAGCACACTGAAAAGACAGGAATAGGGTGGAAGGGTCATTCCAGCATTTTTAAAACCCTCCAGCATTCCGGGTGTGCTTGGAAGAACGGTTTCCTGGTCTGTACGGGATCGGAGGGATGGAATCACCTCCACTTGGGAAGAAATCCCACCAAACCCCTCCTGTTTTCCCACAGGACGGGATCCTGCTGGGAGCAGTGGGAGCCTACGACTGGAATGGAGCTGTCCTGAAGGAAACCAGCAGCGGGAAGGTCATTCCTTTGCGGGAATCCTACCTGCAGGAATTCCCCGAGGAGCTGAAAAATCACGGAGCGTATTTAGGTGGGAAAGCTGAACGAGGCCGTGGGGGAATTCGGGATTTTATCCATAACGATAGGAAGCACGGGATATTCCTCAGTGGGAGTGGGATCATGGGAGACCTGTGGGATGCAGCACGGGAGCATCCCCACCTGGGAAGAGCCCGGCTCCCAGCCCGGAGCACGGCACAAACGGGATTTAAACTCGGGAGCGGCTGAGCCAGCAGGTCATCCGCAGCTTTTCTTGGAACGCTTTCAAAGCGCTGATGGAATTTCATGCCTAGGCAGGAAATACCTGCTGGGTTAATCCGTTCCATGTGCAGCCACTGAAGCTCTGGAATAAAAATATCAGCCCGGATCGTGAAATGGAGCCTCTCCTTGGAGATGTGGCTGTCCTGTGGCCGGGAGAGAGGTGGGATTCTGTGGGATCAGCACGTCCAGGCTCTTTCCTGGGAATGTGGAGAGCCCCTGGACACATGGTTCATCCTGGGGGTGACAGCAGAGTGTCCCCCGGGCTGGGAGTGCCCGGAGCAGGGATGGCTGTGGGTGTCCCGTGGGAATCCGTGTGGGAGCTCAGCTGGGCTCCCTTTCCCTCTGCCTGGAGTGGGAAATCCAGGAATATCAAGGAATGCTGGGGAGCAGCCTGGGGGGCTCAGGGCTGGTTCTCAGTTTAGGAATATCCTTCCAGGGGGGGCATTTTTAGGGAAAGAGGGACCCCAGGTAAGGCCAGCGAGCAGGGAAAGGGGTCTGAAAATCCCTGGAGAAACTCGAAATTTAACTGGATGCGATTCCAGGGAATGCAGTTCAGTTTCACGGTTGGCCAAACTTCGAGTTTCATTGAATCACAGAATCCTGGAATGGTTTGGGTTGGGAGGGACCTTAAAGCTCATCCCATTCCACCTTCCCCTATCCCAGGTTTCTCCAAGCCCTGTCCAGCCTGGCCTGGAATATTCCAGGGATGGAGCAGCCACAGCTTCTCCGGGCACCCGGCTCCACTTCTGAGAATTTAAGTGGAATTTAAACCTGAGCCTGAAAGTTCAGGATCCTGGACCCGGGGGTTGAAAACCGGGATTTGGGAGCCCCAGCTTTATATTCCTACAAAATCCCGTCTGGAACCACGGAAGTGCAGCGGCCCGGGGAGTGATCCCAGTAGGAAAGAGGGATTGCTCAGGCTCATTGGCTTAGGCAGGGTTATTTCCATAAGGAGGAATGGTTTTGATGGATTCATGGCTTTTATTGGACTGGGAATGTTGACATGGAGCAGCGGCAAAGCTTCTCCTGCCCGGTGTTCCCGGAGCAGCGGGAGCTGCAGCTTCCCAGCACTCAGCACCTCACGAGTGTTTGTCCACCTCGATGTGAGCCATGAAACAAAACGCTCAGAAGTCCAGGAAGTGCAGGAATTGGATCCACCTTTGACTAAAGAAGGATTTGCACGGGAAGTGCAAATCCGGCAGTGCCAAAATTCCCGGCACAGCTCCAGCTGTGGCGGCACCGCCGGAGCAGCCACTGGGGTCCATCTGGGTCATTTTATCTTTGGAAAAATCCAGGATTTTAAGCTTCCCTCTCTGGGAAGTGGCCACAGCTGTGTCAGCAGCTGGGGGCTAATGGAAAGCAGATCCCGGGAGCAGGCAGGGAATTCCCACTCCGTGTCTATCCCTTTCCAGGTTACACCGTCTCCTCCATCATCTCCACCAAGCACGAGCGGATTTATGTGGCGGGAGCGCCGCGGTTCAACCACACCGGCAAAGTCATCCTGTTCAACATGCACAGCAACAGGAACCTCACTATCCACCAGGCCCTCAAGGGAGAGCAGGTAAATCCGGCTGGGAACGCCACCCTGATTTTCCCCCGTGGAAAAATCAACCCTCTCCTTCAATTTCCTAAAGTCGGAACAGCTCGGCAGCGTCGCGCGGCCGAGGATGTCCTGGTGGTCGCTGCATCCGCAGCGCAGCTGTAGCAGGGAGAGGGCTTGGAACATCCCTGTGGATCACAGGGGATGACGGCATCGTTCCCACCCTGTCCCGTCTCCTGCAGATCGGCTCCTACTACGGCAGCGAGATCAATTCCCTGGATGTGAACGGCGACGGCGTCACCGACGTCCTGCTGGTGGGAGCGCCCATGTTCTTCAGCGAGGGCAGGGAGAGGGGCAAGGTCTACGTGTACGCCCTGCAGGGGGTGAGCGGCACCTGGGCACACCGCGGGCACGTTCGGGCGCTGTCGTGGCAGCCCTGTCCCCTCGTGGGGTCTGGCGCTCCCAGCTCCCGGGGAGGTGCGCAGCGGGATCTTTGCCACACAGGAACGTGGATGTCTCTCTGGAGAAGCCATCTCCAGCCACGCGGCCTCCTCCAAACTCGCTCCCTCCGGGGGGAGCTCAGAGCCCTTTCCAGGGCCTAAAGGGGCTCCAGGAAAGCTGGAGAGGGACTGGGGACAAGGGATGGAGGGACAGGACACAGGGAATGGCTTCCCACTGCCAGAGGGCAGGGATGGATGGGATACTGGGAAGGAATTGTTCCCTGGGAGCAGCACGTCCCCTCCGCCCACCATGGGAATGGGACATGTGCCACCTCTGTGCCCTGCCCTGTCCCAGCTTGCCTGGTGGGCCGCCCTCAAACCTGGCTTAAAATGCAGCCCCTGAGCCAAATCCGCCAGGATCCAGGGGCACGCGGGAAGGATCCAGGGGCACGCGGGAAGGATCCAGGGGAATGCGGGAAGGATCCAGGGGAACGCGGGAAGGTCGTGCCCATCCAAGGCTGCAGAGCCCGCCTGGAGCATGGGATCCCTGCACCTAAAGCAGGATTGTTCATTATTTATGGAATTATTTCCGTGGGGTGCGAAGCAGATGTGGGGCTGGCTGGGGGCTCGGCGGCTCATCCCTCCCCAGGGCCGTGCTCCCAAATCCCACATCCCTGGGAGCACTCCCACCTCCTTCCTTGGACAATCCCTCCACATCACTGCGTGTTTGCTTGAGGGCCTCTCCTCTTTCCGGTCTTGCTGCTGATGCTTTGGGAATTGTTTTCCTTCTTTTTCTCTTTTCCTTGGAAGAACCTCTTCGTTCCCAGCGGAGCCCTCATGGATCTCCAGAGTTACCAGAATTCCCGTTTTGGCTCCTGCATCGCCGCCGTTCCTGACCTCAACCAGGACTCCTACAATGACCTGGTGGTCGGGGCCCCTCTGGAGGACGAGCACCAAGGAGCCATTTACATTTTCCTTGGATTCCAGGAGACCATCCTGAAGAAGTACAAGCAGGTGGGGCTTCCCCGTGTTTGGTTCTCCTCATCCTTCACGGGAATACATGGAATTCATCCCCTTTTTAAGGAGGGATGGAGCAGGACAAATCCACAGCCAGGATTTAATTGTTAATTATCATGGCCAGATATTCCCTCTTTTGAGGCATCCAAGAGAAAACGTTGGAATTCGAGTGTTGGAACAGCAGTAGTGGAGTCCCCATCCCTGCTGGGATTTAAAATGTGTGGATGTGGCACTTGGGGACATTGGTGGTGGCCTTGGCAGCACCGGGGAATGGTTGGACTCAACAACCTTGGATGGCTTTTCCAACGTAAATTATTCCATGGAATAGCAGGGAAAAGGCTTGGACTTAGAGGCAATGTTTAGCACTGCAAGGGATTGCTATAGATTTATTCATTAATTATAAATCAATAAATAATTGCTATTTTAAAAATTTATTTATTACACTTTTGATAAATGTTAAATACGGAGGGTAAATCCAGTAGAAATCTTGGATGGTGTCTCCAAAGGGAAACTGCTCTCATTCCCTGGGAAATCACGTTTAGTACAACCTCTAGGAATGGGGAATTTTCAGCGGCGAGGTGGAGTCAGCCTGGCAAACCCTTGGCAGGCGGAGATGCTCCTGCTGGAATCCAGCCTGGATCGTTCCCATTCCTTTCCAGCGGATCGCGGCCGCCGACCTCGCTCCGGGCCTGATGTATTTTGGATGCAGCATCCACGGGCAGCTGGATCTGAACGAGGACGGGCTCGTGGACTTGGCCGTGGGCTCCCTGGGGAATGCCGTGGTGCTGTGGTGAGCCAGGGATCCTTTGCGCCCTCTCCCGATTTCCTCTGCCCAAACCACGCCGACGTTTTTCCAGGGAAAACTGATCTCCCAGCAGTCCAATCTATCCTTCCAGAAATTCTGATCTCCCAACAATCTGATCCATCTTTCCCAAATATCCATGCCCTGTCCAGTGGGGCTGTGGGATTTCAATGCCTTCGGGCCCTAAAAAGATGCCAGAGCTGGTTTTCCGTTGAGTTTCATCCGTAGCTCTCCAGAAGCTCCAAACTGATTTGTCGGGATTTGCCCGGGATCCCTCTGGTCTGGTTTAATTAGAGCAATATTTTCCAATATTAATTAATGTTTAGGGAGTCCCTTGAAGCTGCTGGGATGGAGAGTGGCTGTGCCCAGCCGAGATGGGTCACCCTGGGCTCTGCCTGGAGAGGGCCTTTGGTCTTCCTCAACCTCCTGAGAAAAGGAGGGAGAAGGAGGGAAAAGGAGGGAAAAGGGCAAACCTGGAGCTGTGGGAGACTCCAGGACGTCCCATTCCATGCTGGATCCCATCCCATGCCCTCTCCCCACCCCGCAGGTCCCGCAGCGTGGTCCGGATCAACGCCAGCCTCCGCTTCGAGCCCTCCAAGATCAACATCTTCACCAAGGACTGCAAGCGCAATGGGAAGGAGGCCACCTGCATGAGGGCCTTCGTCTGCTTCACCGCCCTCTTCCTCTCCGCCCACTTCCAGACTGCCACCGTGGGTAAGGACAGAATCCCAATTCCTGCCTTGCTCGGGTCTCCAGCCCCATGGAAACACCCGGCTTTTGGGATGGAAACCATCCAGGAGCTTGGAGGAGCGCACGCGTCACTCTGCCACGTCCCTTTGGTGTCACCCACGTTTGTCCCCATCCCGGCTGAGCCTCCGGGTTCTGGTGATGGTTCTGCCGAAAGAAACAGCCCCAGGATAAATCCCACCTCATCCCTCACCTATTCCCTGGGCTGAGCCCTCCCAGCGTTTCCTTCCCGTGCTCCGTGTGATGGGAATGTCACCCCAGTGGGTTGGGAGAGGATGTGCCCGGCCGGCGTTCTGCAGGGCTCATCCGTCCCTCCTGCCGCAGCGGCGGGACACATCTGCCGGCCAGATGTGCATGTTTCCCTAATATCCCGCGGAATCTGCAGAGCTGGCTGGCTCTCCTGTTAAACCCTTGGATGGTGCCGTGACCCCAAGTACACCCGGCGGATTCCCGGGAGTCAGCGGAGCAGGGAAGCGATAGCGGCTCAACCCCTGCAAGCCGGCAGCAAACGCTGGCAAAGGAAAATCGGGATCCAAAGCCAAAGGGAAAATTCCCATCCCCCAGAGCAAGAGTTTTGTTTTGTGCTGTCAAATCCAGTGTTTGTCTCCCTCCTCCTGTCCCAGTGGGATACAAACTGAGTGGGATTTCCTTCTTTATTTGATTTGACATTTATTTCCACTTGGAAGAGTCACCCCCTGGATTAGCCTCTCTGCTCTGAAGCCAGGCTGGGGAGCTGGGAGTGTTCACCTGGAGAAAAGAAGGATCCAGGGAGAGCTCAGAGCCCCTTGCAGGGCCTAAAGGGGCTCCAGGAGAGCTGGAGAGGGGCTGGGGACAAGGGATGGAGGGACAGGACACAGGGAATGGCTTCCCACTGCCAGAGGGCAGGGATGGATGGGATATTGGGAAGGAATTCCTGGCCGTGAGGGAGGGAGGGGCTGGGCTGGAATTCCCAGAGAAGCCGTGGCTGCCCCTGGATCCCTGGAAGTGTCCAAGGCCAGGATGGACGGGGCTTGGAGCACCCTGGGACAGTGGAAGTGTCCCTACCCATGGCAGGGCTGGATTGGAATGGGATTTAAGGTGTTTCCAACCCAAACCTGTCTGGGATTCTGCAGTTCTCCGAAATCCCTGCTTGGTGCTGGGTTGGGAATCTCCAGTTTCTTTCCAAGAGCAGTGCAGGAAGCAAAGGAGTTCCATAAATCATCCAGGTGGGCTCCGATACCTCCAGACCAGCACAGGAACATATGAGAGGCAAAAAATTCCATCCCTGCACGGATTTTCCACAGGGTCTTGAAATAATTCGTTTCTTGAGCCCCTCATTTGGAGAGGGGACGCTTTTCCCAGAACTGGCTGCCAGCAGCAGGCCGCAACCTGATTTCCCTGGATTTCCCTCAGCAGGGAACGGGCACCGGGGCCGCTCTTCGCCCCGGGATTGGGGTGTGTGGCCCCAAGGCCTGAGCTGGGCCTGTCCCCACAGGGCTCAGGTACAACACGACCATCGACGAGCGGCGCTACTCGCCCCGGGCACAGCTGGACGACAGCGGGGACAGGCTGGCACAGCGGGGGCTGGAGCTGCCGGCCGGGCAGGAGCTCTGCCACACCCTCCCCTTCCACGTCCTGGTGAGTGTGGAGCGGGATGAGGCCGGGACGGGCTCCTCAGCCAGCCCTGAGACGCCTCCCTTGGTGGCTTCCTGGGGTGGGAAGGAGCCTCATCCCGCTGGATTCCTTCCCGCTGGATTCCTTCCCGCTGGTTTGCTGCGGTCAGGGACGGAGCTGCCGGCACGTGGCAGCTGCTGGGTCCCCAGGCAGTGACATCACTGCAGGCCCAGCTTCCACGTGCTCCGTTCCACGGGCCGCGTCCTCGGGGAGGGAGTGCGCTCCTGATCCCGGGGTCAGGCTGCTTCTCCTGCTCCAAAATCGGGAATGCTCACATTTTCCATCGGGAATTGAGTGTCCCCGTGCCGGTGCCTGGTGCTGTCCCACTCTGTCCCCTCTCAGCCAGCAGGGTCCCACCCCTGGGTGCCAAGCTGGCGAATCCCTCGCTCGCAGGGAACAGCTGATGCACAAACCCGGCCAAACCCAAACATTCCCAGGCAATGAGGAGAACCTTGTGCAGGCCAGGCCGGCCCGAGCTGCCAGACTGGCCCAGCTCCAAGCCCCGGCCTGAACTGCCGTGAACTTTTGGGAAATTGGAGGCTGGAGCTGGAGCTCGTGATTTAGCCCAAAAAACATCTCCCTTCAGAGCATCCCTCTGCAAGGCAAAGCAAGAGCTCCTGGGGGCTTCCGGAGGGCAGGGATGGATGGGATACTGGCAAGGAATTTCTGGCTGGGAGGGTGGTGAGGCCCTGGTGCAGGAATTCCCAGAGAAGCTGTGGATCCCTGGAAGTGTCCAAAGCCAGGCTGGACGGGGCTCGGAGCAACCTTGGAGCACAGGATCTGTTTTGTCCTTACATCCCAGCCTGGGTGGGGCTGCAGGACAGACCTGTGACCTCTGGGGGACACCTCGAGGTGCTGCCCACCCCAGGCAGCAGCCCTGGGCTCCTTCCTGACGTCCCCCGTGTGCCACAGGACACGGCCGACTACGTGAAGCCAGTGACGTTCTCCATCGACTACGAGCTGGAGCACCCCGAGCACGGCCCGATGCTGGATGATGGGTGGCCCACCTCGCTCAGGGTCTCTGTAGGTAGCAGCTGCCACCTCCCAAAGTGCCACCTCCCAAAGTGTCACCTCCCTGTCACCTCCCAAAGTGCCACCTCCCAAAGAGCCACCTCCCCAAGTGTCACCTCCCCAAGTGTCACCTCCCCAAGTGCCACCTCCCA
>VXBT01011648.1:13808-25450 GCA_013400235.1 Oriolus oriolus
GCCACCTCCCCAAGTGTCACCTCCCCAAGTGTCACCTCCCCAAGTGCCCCCTCCCAGGTGCCACCTCCCCAAGTGTCACCTCCCCAAGTGTCACCTCCCCAAGTGCCACCTCCCAAAGTGCCACCTCCCAAAGCTCCACCTCCAAGGTGTCGCCTCCCAAAGTGTTACCTCCCAAAGTCTCTCCTCCCAGGTGCCACCTCCCAGGGCACCAGGGCAGATTCATCTCCGGGGGAATCGTCACCAAGCGGCTCCCGTTGTCCCCTCAGGTCCCTTTCTGGAATGGCTGCAATGAGGACGAGCACTGTGTCCCCGATCTGGTGCTGGATGCCAGGAGTGACATTCCCAGTGCCATGTGAGTAGGTGACCCAGAGGACCCTCCGAGAGTGTCACCAACTGGGGGAGGCTCCAAAATCCAGCCCCAATCCATGCTCCACAAATTCCATCATCACTGGTCCTTCATCCAGCATCACCACAAGGTTCATCCGAGCCCTCCATGAGGTGCTCCTTGGCATTCTGAGCCTCTTCCTGCTCCCTGTCTGGAACGAATCCGTGGTTTTTCAGGGAATCCACAAACCGACTAATATTTGGTGCCATGGTGATGAATTCCAGGGATACAAATCAGGAAATAACAGGGAATAACTGCAAGGCTGGCATGGCCCACCTGGCAATTACGGCCTTGACTCATGGAAATAATTCCACACTGCAGCTCCGTGGTTAAGGAGCTATTAAAGGTTATCCCTGAATCCAGAGGAGGCCCCAGAGCTGCTCCGAGGGCTGGAGCCCCTCTGGAGCCAGGCTGGGAGAGCTGGGAATGTTCACCCGGAAAAGGGAAGGATCCAGGGAGAGCTCAGAGCCCCTTGCAGGGCCTAAAGGGGCTCCAGGAGAGCTGCAGAGGGACTGGGGACAAGGGATGGAGGGACAGGACACAGGGAATGGCTTTAAGCTGGCTGAAAGAGGGATAGATGGGATATTGGGAAGGGATTGCTCCCTGTGAGGGTGTGAGGGGCTGGGCTGGAATTCCCAGAGCAGCTGTGGCTGCCCCTGGATCCCTGGAAGTGTCCAAGGCCAGGTTGGATGGGGCTTGGAGCCACCTTTGCTGTTGGCATGGGATCTGTTTTTGCCCTACATCCAAGCTGTCCCAAGCATTCCTAATAATGTTTGAGAAAGCCTCACACCGTTGGCCAAAAATCCCCAAATTATGGACAACGGGAGGAATTCGTAATTCCTCTTTCAGCACAGCAGGACAGAGGGAGAGCAGGGATTTCCTGCACTGCCCATGGATGTAAAATCCCGGGAATGCCCCTTCTTGCAGGGAATTCTGCCGGAGGACGCTGCGGAGGGGGGACTGCTCAGCCTTCAGCCTCTCCTTCGACGCCTCCGTCTTCGTCATCGAGAGCAGCCGGAGAAGGGTGGCCGTGGAAGCGACGCTGGAAAACCGCGGGGAGAACGCCTACAGCACCGTCCTCAACATCTCCTTCTCCAGGAACCTCCAGTTTGCCAGCCTGATCCCCAAGGTGAGGCTCCCGGTGGAGATTCAGGCCTTTCCAGAGGCGCTGCTAATCCCGGCCCGATGAGAAAGCTGCAGCCTAAAGCAGAGCCCAAGTCCGGCTCCATCCCTCATAAATCAGAGCTGTTTATGGGCTCCGTTTCTAAGCACTTCCAGCTCTTTATTTTGGAAATACAAAAACGTTTGAGCTTTTAAGAGCCTGAGCGAAGGTCAAACCCAGAGGAAATGATTTCCCTCTATTTTTCTCCTCTGGTTGTTTAAAAATACTCGCTGCACATGGCCAAGTTCCCGTCAGGCATGAGTTTTTGCAGCTGAGAAATAACTCCTTGGAAACAGGGGCTGATCATGGGAACGTGGCCACAGCTCAGCACCGAGCTGGGCGATGCCACCTCTCCATGGCTTTCCCTGGATGATCCCAGAGTGTCCCATCAGCTCCTGAAAATTTCACCCCCACACTCACTCGATCTTGGAGCAACTCCTCCCTATTCCCAGCGAGGTTTGGGAATGTGCTGATGCTGCTGAGCCTTCCCTCACCCCCCCATGACTTCATCCCCGCCCGCAGATCCCATCTCCTTTGTTTTCTTCCGAGCCGTGCCAAGGGAAAATTGTGGGGCTCGTTGCCCACAAAATAAGCAAAATGCATTTTTTGGAGATGATTCCAAACGAAGTGAGGGGAGCAGGGAAAATCCCCGGGATGATGGACAGCAGAAAGCATCGGGCAGCAGTGGTTGTAGGGAATATTTGCAGCTGGTCATGGAAGAGTCACGGACAACAGGCTCCTGGTTGCTGCTCCTTACAAAGGAACATCCAGAGGGGATGGAGATCCGTGCCATGTAAATAAAAAGCTGCTGTGGCCCCAGAAAGTCCATCATCTCAGCAGATGAGTGGGAGACGCTGCAGGCTGTTGCTGGTGGCTGGTGCTGGGATATTCCAGCTCCTGGGAGGATTTTTCCGGTGTTAGTGGTTCAAACTGAGACCCTTGTGGGGTCTGACCCAAGGATAAAAGATGGATTAGCTCATCCCCTCATGGTGAGGTGGACACCCCCTTACAACCAGGCCACAACCTCTGGTGGGGTTGTGGAGGAGGCAGAGTAGGGTTGGTGTCCCATCCCATCCCATCCCATCCTATCCCATCCCATCCCGTCCCACCAGGGCTTTGAGATTGGCAGGAGCTTCTGGAAGTTTTCCAGCAGCAGGAATGTAGGTGTTGAGGTGAGGGAGTTCCAGCTTCGCTGGCAGCCATGCAGGATAACAGCTCGTGTTACCCCTCGGTGCTTCCCAAAGACTCCTCATCACAGAAAAATCAGGAATGCCAGTAATAATCAGGTTCATTCATTCACTGCAGTTCAATTCATTCACTGCTGCAATTAAATTCAGAAAGAGGATTTAGATCAGGAAGCTGGAAATTGCTTGGTAGAGATGCCCCTTTCCAGGAACATCAGTGAATGCATGGCAAGAATTCCCAGCTGCAGCGAGCAGGCGGATTGGCTGGATGGTCCATTGGTTGGGTTTTGGTTGTTGGGTTTTGGTCGTTGGTTGGTCATTGGTCAGTTGGTTGTTGGTTGGTTGCTTGTTGGTTGGCCATTGGTTGGCCATTGGTCAGTTGGTCGTTGGTTGGTCATTGGTTGGCCGTAGGTTGGTTGGTCATTAGTTGGTTGGTCACTGGTTGACCATTGGTCAGTTGGTTGGTTGTTGGCTGGTCATTGGTTGGCCATCGGTTTGTTGGTCACTGGTTGGCCATTGGTTGGTTGGCCATTGGTTGGTTGGTCATTGGTTGGCCATTGGTTGGTTGGCCATTGGTTGGTTGGTCATTGGTTGGCCATTGGTTGGTTGGTCATTAGTTGGTTGGTCATTGGTTGGACATAGGTTGGTTGGCCATAGGTTGGTTGTCTCCCCAAAGCCAAGGCCCATGTCGAGCCCCTTGGGCGTTTCCCGTTTCCCGAAGAGCCGGCTCCCGGGGTTCATTCCCGGTGTTCCGGACACTCCATATCCCGTTCCAGGATGACACGGACGTCAACATCGACTGTGCCGGTGACGACAAACACCCCACCCGCAGGGTGTGCAACGTCAGCTACCCCTTCTTCCGTGCCAAGGCCAAGGTAGGACATTCCCAACTTCCAACTGCTCCTTCACCCGCGGGACACGGACCCTCTGTCCCCGGGGTCACATCTGGGCGACGCCAAACAGAGTTTTAAAGATAAACTTTTGATTTCTTCCCTTTTGGAGTTTGAAAGGCGCCTTAGGGAAACTGGGATGGTTGGGATCCTGCCCTGGTGCTCAGGAGAGCCCCAAAGTCCAACCCAGCTCCTCCAGGTGACAGAATTTGCCTCCAGCCCTTTGGAAAATTTAGTGTTGGCTTCAAACCACTGATGGGAACTCCCCTGAGCTCATTCCCTGCGGGATGAGGCTCCTTCCCTGCCTGAGAGGTTTTCCTTGCTCTGAGGTGCCTCTGGATCCTGCTGGGAGCCTGTCCAAGCCCTCCTGGGTGGTGGCATCCTCCAAACCAGTGTTCCCAGTATTTGGGATGAGCCCAAATCCAGTTTACCGTTTTTATAAGCCACAAATCCCTTTGGAAACATCAAATTCAGGGATACTTGGGGGAAGGAAAAGTGGGGAGATGCAGCCACTGAGGATCCATGTGGAATTCCCCCTCCCCACCCCATACTCCTGTGGGAAAAGGGACCAACACCAGCGGGATCTGCAGATAAAATCTCCCCAGCTCCCGCATCCATCTGAAACCTTTCCTGGATAATGATGGATGAGCCTCAGGCACCAGGCTCGGCTTTAAAAGCTCTCAAAAATCCCACTGGGATGCCTGTGGCCGCACGCGGAGCGCGGCTCCCCATGACCTACGGGGGCTGGGAATGCATCCCGGGCCTTCAGGTAGTGCCGAGCCTGCCAAAACAAAGACAGGCTGGAAATGGAATTTTGGCCCGGGAGCAGCGGGAGCTTTAATATTCCAGTCAGCTGTGCCGGCCCAGACGGCTCGAGGTCACCGCAGATGTGACATTTATCACTTTTATCCCGTTTTATTGGGCTTGGCTCTCTCCAGCTGCTTCCCCTTCCCGCCGATCCCGGGCCTCCGGAGGGATCCACTTCCAAAGGGAGCCGCTCGCTGCTCCAATTGCAGGGAAAAACAATTCCTGTGAATCTCCTCTCTGCACGGAAAGGCCCTGCTCAGTCGCGGTGGGATCTGGAATGGTGTCACCCGCAGGGTCCCGCGCTGTCCCTGCTCTGCACTCGGGGTTTATTCCCGCTGATTTTTTTCCCCGATATTTTTCCTTTCTCCACAGGTCGCTTTCCGCCTGGATTTCGAATTCAGCAAATCCGTCTTCCTGCAGAGCATGGAGATCTACATGGTTGCCAGCAGGTCTGGGGACGCTTTCTCCCTCTGGAATCACAGAACCATGGAATGGCTTGGGCTGGAAGGAACCTTGAGGGCCATCAGTCCCACCCCTTTCCCACACCTTCCCCTGTCCCAGGCTGTCCAACCTCGGACACTTCCAGGGATCCAGGGGCAGCCACAGCCTCTCGGGGTACCCCGGGATGCCGCCAGCTTCCCTTGGCATTCCTCCCTCCAGAGCCAGAGGCTTTCCATGGAATAAGGCCACGGAGAGACGGTTGCTGTGGGTTAACCCAGCGCTGCGCTCCCAAACCCAGCTGGTTTTATTTCTCTGGGGATTCATAGCCACGGTTTTCCCGTGCCTGTGGAAGCTGCCAGGCTCTGCTGGATCTCCAGCCACCGCTGCTTTCTCATCCGTACTCCCGCTGCAAATATTTCCCGGGAAAAATATCTCTGAGTAATTTTGCAAAACTCTCCTTGCTCCCAATTCCTGCACAGTAGAGATTTCCCACAGGGAAGCAAAATGTCATTAATTCATTAATATTTTCTTTTTTTAAATTTTTTTTAAAAATTTTTAAATTTTTAAACATTTTAAAAATTCTACTAATTTCGTTCTAATTATTAGAGCAGGGGAGGATTCCCCTGCACCACTTTAAGCTGCCGGGGCTGACGCCTCCCTCCAAATCATTTCATGGAGATTCATCCAAATCCCGGAATAAAATCCCGCTTCGACCAAAAAGCAAAAAAAAAAAGCTCAGCCTTCCCAAAAAAAAATTCCCAAGGGGATCTGGCTCCTGCCTGACCCCCTTGGCCCTGCTGCTGTTGCAGTGACAGCGAGGAGAAGGAGAGCACCAAGGAGGACAACGTCGCCCACCTCAACTTCCAGCTGAAGTACGAGGCCGACCTGCTCTTCACCAGGTGCGGGTTTGAAAGAAAGGGGAAAATCCTACAAGGAAAGGGGAAAATCCTGCAAAGAAAGGGGAAAATCCTGCAAAGAAAGGGAAAATCCTGCAAAGAAAGGGGAAAATCCTTCAAAGAAAGGGAAAATCCTACAAAGAGAGGGGGAAATCCTACAAGGAAAGGGGGAAATCCTGCAAAGAAAGGGGAAAATCCTATAAAGAAAGGGGAAATCCTGGAAAGAAAGGGGGAAATCCTGCAAAAAAGGGGAAATCCTGGAAAGAAAGGGGGAAAATGCGGCTCCTGGGAGGTCATGGATTGGGGAATATCCCTTGGGAAAACCAGCTGGGAGCAGCCTTCAAGCAGAGCTTTGATTTGGGAATTTATTGAAGAAGCAGGAGCTGGAGGAACCATAAAATCAGGGAGAGCTTTTTGTAAAATTCCCGAGCCGTGAGGAGCTGGATTCTCCCGACGTTTAAAGTTACTAAGGAGGTGTGAGGGTGAGTTTTTATGGGAAAAAAAGGGATTTCTTGGAGGTAATAATGGCCCTAACAGGTGTTTCCAGTGTCTGGGCCAGCGGCCATCCCACAAAACCATCGGAGGGAAGCTCAGCTGTGGGATGAGCGTGGAATCAGCGGGAATTAAAGTCTGGGTGAGCCAAGGATGGAGGCAGAGATGGTTTAGGAACGTGCTGATAGGAAAATCAGGGATCCCAGAGCACATTCCCTGGCACTGCTCGCTGGAATTTTTCAGCGATTTTTCAGCCCTTCGGTCATTTTATATTTTTTACTCAGACACGGCGAATAAAACCCCTTTAATGTTTGGGATTTATGGGGAGCGAGGGGATTCTCCAGCTCAGAATGAAGGGAAAACTTGGAGGAAAAAACAGCACAAAAAATATCAAATTTGGGAACTTTGGGAGGGAAAAAGGAGGGAGAGAATTTTAAAGAATGTGTGGATTTGGGGCCATCACAGGTGCTCCCGAATGGATTCCCACAGGATATTCCTGGCTCTTTTCCCACCTCTCCAGCTGCAAAGCAGGGATTGATTTACCTCCTGTGGCATCCAAACCTCAGCCAGGGCCTTGGATGGCTCTGCTTTATTAAAGAGGAGAGAAAATCCTGCAAAGAAAGGGAAAATCCTGCAAAGAAAGGGAAAAATCCTACAAAGAAAGGGGGAAATCCTACAAAGAAAGGGGGAAATCTTGCAAAGAAAGGGGAAAATCCTATAAAGAAAGGGGAAATCCTGGAAAGAAAGGGGGAAATCCTGCAAAAAAGGGGAAATCCTGGAAAGAAAGGGGAAAATCCTATAAAGAAAGGGGAAATCCTGGAAAGAAAGGGGGAAATCCTGAAAGGAAAGGGGAAAATCCTAAAAACCCCTTTGTCACACCTTGTCCCACAGGACGTCGAGCCTGGACTATTTCGAGATCCGATCCAACAATTCCCTGTACGGATCAGACCCCATCGGGCCTCCCTTCCACGGCACCTTCACGGTGAGCAGGAATTTGATCCCTGAGGGATCTTCCTGGATTTGGGATCTGCCCTGGGAGATGGGATCCCCATCCCATGATCCCGGCACATCCCTGTGCTCTTCCCTGGCAGCTGCAGAACCTGGGATTGTTCCCGGTGCGAGGGGTGACCCTAAAGCTCACCGTGCCCGTGGCCACCCGCGCCGGCAACCGGCTCCTGCTGCCCACGGAATTCCGGGCGGACCAGGTAGGATGGGATTCCGGCCCGGTTTAGGATGGGATTCCAGCTTGGTTTAGGATGGGATTCCAGCATGGATTAGGATGGGATTCCGGCATGATTTGGGATGGGATTCTGTCCCGATTTGGGATGGGATTCTGACCTGGTTTTGGACGGATAGATCCCTCCTGCACAGAGATGGGGATGGAGGAATTCCATGGAATGTCCCTCCATCTTTTGGGAACGCTGCTGTGCTCACGCCTGGCTCGTGCCCGGAGATCCTTCAGCATTCCCTTGGCTGGGAACATGGAAAACGGCAGCGTCCAAAGGGTTTAGTCCAAGGAATTCTCCACTCCTGACCTCTCTCCAGTGTGCAGTGAATTCCTGAGGGTCTGGGAAGCAGCGGCTGGGCCTGGGATGAACTCCAGCCTTGGGCCGGGACTGTGAGGGCTGGGAGCAGATCCCAGGGCTTCCCAAGCCAATGGAAGGAGCCTGGCATTTTTATGGACGGCATTTTTATGGACGGATTTGGCCTCAGTTGGGAATGTTTTGTGCTGCAGCTCTGGCAGAGCCCCCGTGTCACCCTGGCACACCTGGCTGGAACCCGGGATGGGGCTCCCTGCCAGGCTGAGTTTTGCTGGGAAGAGGCACAAAACCTGGGAATTATTTTAAGGAGGATTCCAGGACTCCCTCCAGCCACATCCCACAGCGAGCCCAGCTCAATCCCAGCTCCAGCAAAGCCCAGGGGGTGCTGGGGATCCCAGATTCCATTGGGATGGGAGCACAGGGAAGTGGTCACCACCATCCCTGTGTCCATGCTGGAATTCCATCGGCTTCTCCCACAGGAAAACACGACCTGCAGCATCTGGGGGAACACCACTGACTACCGAAGAACCCCGGCGGAGGAGGACCTGTCCCGCACCCCACACCTGGTACTCCCCCCCACAGGGCTGATCCTGGCTCCGGGATACCCCAAAACAGGGAAAAACCTGGAATAGGGATGGCCCATGGACATGGGAAGGGAGGGGAACATGGATGCTGGAATTTTTAGGGGATTTTGAAGCCCTCCTGTCATTTGATTTTTATTTTTCCTCTCAGCCACTGCAAATAAAACCCCGTTAATAGTCGGGATTTATGGGGAGCGAGGGGATTCTCCAGCTCACAAAGATCGGGATCGTTCTTTTCCCAAGGGAAAGCTTGGAGGAAAAGAACAGCACAAAACCCCAGCAAAGCTGGGAAGTTTGGGGTGAAAAAGGGGGAGAAAGTTTTAAAGAATGTGGGGATTTGGCCACACAGGAGGACGGGAACGTGGGATTCTCCCTCCCTCAGCGTGTGCCAGGGATGGATCCCAGGGGGATTTTCCCTCCTCTTCCAGCAATGATCCCACATTTCCCTCCGCAGAACCACAGCAACTCCGACGTGGTTTCCATCGACTGCAACGTGGAATTGGCGCCCGGCGCGGAGCTGAACTTGCACTTGCGTGGAAATCTGTGGATGAAGTCTCTGAAAGCAGTGAGTGCTCCATGGAAAATGCGGATTTGGGGGAGAAATCCCCCTCACACCCCAAAAATGTGGAGATTTTCCCTTCCCCGGGAAGCCCAGGCGTGTGCGGGGTGATTTTTGTTCCCAAAGCCGCTTATCCTGTTGGATTGTGCATCCAGCATCCCACACGGCACCTCAGCGTGGATTATCTAATTCCGTAACTAATTAATCCATGCAAATCGAAGTAATTTAAAACCTCCTTTTTGCTGTCATTGGGATGGATCCCATTGGGAATGGGGGTTCCTTTTCCATGTGGGATGCTCACCCCAGCCCTCTCCGTGCAGCTGAAGTTCAAGGCACTGAAGCTCACCATGAACGCCGCTCTCCAGCGGCGCTTCCGGAGCCCCTTCATTTTCCGGGAGGAGGATCCCAGCCGCCAGGTGAGGCCCGGATTGTGGGATCCCGAGCTTCGGGATGCTGCCACACCCTGCCCTGATCCCACTGGGAAAATCCCTGTGTGGGGCAGAAGGGCTGGAGAGACCCAGGCTGAGCACCGAGGTCTGGAGGAACTCGGGGCAGCTGTGGCCGGAGCCGAGCTCCAATCCTAGAATCACCGGATTCCGCAGGGAAAACCGAGCCAAATCCTTGGCGCAGCATTCCCAGCGGAAGGGGTGCTCAGCATTCCCACTGTCCCCCTTTCCCCCCATCCCTGCCTGGAATCTGCAGTGGTTTTCTCCCTCCTCCAGATCACATTTGAGATCTCCAAGCCCGAGGAGTCGCAGATTCCCATCTGGATCATCCTGGGAAGCACCTTCGGAGGTCTCCTGCTCCTGGCCCTGCTCGTCCTGGCGCTCTGGAAGGTGAGCAGCCCTTAGGCCGCACATTTTGGGGGATTTTTGGAGATTCCTTGTGTGGAGAGACCCTCTGGCTCTGTGTCCAGCACCCCACGAGCCCCTCAAACCTCCCAAAAGCTCCTCCAAAATCTCCTTTTCCATATAAATTACATCCAGGGTCAACTTCCAGCTGCTCCTGGAATAATAGCGGGGTTTTGTTTCTCTTCCCTCCCCACAGCTCGGGTTTTTCAAGAGCGGGAGCCACCGGCGAGCGGCAGCGCGGGAGCAGAATTCCCAAGGCATGGAGTGACACTGCCGGGGCCAGGAGCCCCTTCCTAGCTCCGGAGCCCGGGAGTCCCGGGATCCCGAGGGATTTGGGGGCTGAGCTTGGCTTTGCAGTGGGATGAGCGAACACCCCTTGTGGGACAGCACCTAAAAGCCACCAAAAACCCCTGAAACCAACCGAAAATTCCCCAAAATCTCCTCGGAGGAGCTTCCAACTGGGATTTCACCGAGGTGGCGGCAGCGGGGACAAGGGGACACCGACATGAGGTGTCCCTGATGTGGGGCTGGAAAACTCCTGAAAATAATAATAATATCCCAAAAAACCCCATGGATTGCTCCTTCCTGTGGCGGAGCCATAGCAAATCCCTGGCTCTGCTGGCCACGGCTCTCAAACTGCCTTCATTAAGCAGAGTAATTAAGAGGAGGCTTTAATTAGTCTGAATGCACTGAATGAAATTGTTGGGATTTCAAGCACCTTAATGCAAATCTCCAGTGTCCAGCTGTACATAATTATTCCCAAAAAATAGGAAGGAAAGCAGGGGAAAAAAAACCCTGAAAAATCCAGGGGGGGGGCGAATTAAAAATCATTTAAGAATTAATTAATTAAAAGCAGTTTGATAGAGTTTTGTCCCAGCAGAGCAGTTTGGGGAGCTGGTGGCCAGTGAGGGCCCCCACCTGTATCATACCTGTACATAGCTGGAGCCATGGAAACCATGGAAATTGAAGGGCAGGAATGCGTCCCCGGCATAGCAGAATTATTTATGCTAATATTAATTTTATGGAGAACAGGGAAGCGGATGTTTCTGGATGCGGGATGAGGTTCGGGAAATACTGTCCTGGTATTTTTTAAGGATTAAAAATACGGTATTTTAAAAATTCCTGGTGTCTGTTTCCTTCTTCCACGGGTGTGAGGGGGGCTGCTCCCATCCCTCTGGGATCAGGGGAGGAGGATGGATCCCAGACTCTTTTCCATCCTTTATTTCCATGGGATGCGAGGCTTTTCCAGGCTGTTTTAAAGGGATGCTCTCGGCTGGGATGAGCAGTTGGATGAAGCCTCGGGGAGCCCCAAACCTGGTATAAAATGTGGAGAAAAAACTCCCAAATGAGATTTCCATTCTCAGCCAGAGCGGGAATTCTGCATTTCCGAGCTTCGGATGGATTGGGAACTCAGGGGTCCGGCTGGGGTGCAGGGATACCCCGGAGAGCCCAAATCCTGGGATTCCTATCCCAGGGAGGAGCCGGGGATCCGTGAGCAGCTCAGCCCTGGTGGATCCCCCAGGGTCCCTCCTTCCTTCCCTCATTCCCAGGCTTTGGATCCTGGCACACAGAGGGAACAAGCTGGAGATCAGTCAGGAATGGGCAGGATCCTTCAGGATATTTATATATATATGTATATATTGAAAAATTAAATTTATGTATTTTATACACATAAAAACATATATATCATATTATGTGTATAATTAAATGATATATAAATATATAAATATATAATCTATATATACATTATAATATATTTACATATTTATATATTTTTATTTTATACATACATATTTATATTTTATATATATGCACATGCATATATATTTTTATATATATATATACACACATTA
>VXBT01011648.1:36304-49702 GCA_013400235.1 Oriolus oriolus
CGAGGGGCTGGGGACTGGGAAATCCGCCCCTCATTCCATGGGGATCCTCACCCCATCCATCCCCCCGGCTCACCCTGCCCCGCGCCCCCAGCCCCTTCCCGGGTACCACCGCGGCCGGGATGCGGCGGGGTCCGGGGCATGCCCAGGGTCGGGGTCCCCCAGGGTTCCCCCACTCGGCTTTGTCCGGGGCATCCCGGCTTACCTGGGTTATCCCAGCCGATCCAGGGTTTGACAGCCTCTCCCAGGGAGCCGCAGCATTCCCAGCTCACGCAGGGTACCCCATCCTCACCCTGCAGCCCTCAGGGTTCACTGAATCGTCCCAGAGTGGTTTGGGGTGGAAGGGACCCTAAAGATCCTCTCGTTCCATGGGCAGGGACGCCTTCCATGGCCTTTGGACTGTGGGCTCAGGCAGCCCAAACTCGAGGCTGATCCCGCTGATCCCATTCTGGTCTCGGCACCAGGAGAGCGATTGATGTGCTGTTCCTGGAGGGACGGGAAGGTGCCGAGGTGCTGGAGGGGTATTTCATGGAAAGGCTCCGGCGGGGTTGGATCCGGCCTCTGCAGAGGCAGAGGATGTTCGGAGCAGGAGCTGAAGGTGATGGTGCATCCCGAGCATCCCGATGCTGGAATTCCACCGGGCATCGCTGCATTTTTAGCGCTCGGTTCAGCTCCTGGGAGTTGGGATTTTGCTTCGCCGTGCAAAAGTTAAAAATAGTGGCACTTCACTCAGCACTTTTCACCTTGCTGAAGGGACTGGGAAGAGTCTTCCCACAGGGACGGGTCAGGGATGGCGACGGCTTCATGCTCCTCCGTCCTGCCTGCTCCTCAGCTTTGTGATCCCGCAGATCCCAGGGCCAGGGAAGCGCAGGTTCCATGTGGGAGAGCAGCTCTGCCTCCTCCCGGAGCTGCTCCATGGCTTCGTGTCCCTCTGTCCCCTCCAGGCATGGGGCGGTGAAGGCTGAGGACACCTTCAAGACGTCCCCGTTCCACCTGGACCTGTGGTTCTACTTCACCCTGCAGAACTGGGTGCTGGATTTCGGGCGCCCCATTGCCATGGTGAGTGAGGGGACAGGGCCAGGCGGTCCCCAGGGCTGTCCCCCTGTCCTGGAGGGGCTGGGACCCTGTTCTGGTGTCACTGGGGCCAAGCCAGCTCCAGTCTCCTGGGAATCCTGTTCCCTGTTATCCCTCCACGCCTTTGTTTTCACACCAGAAGGGACCCAGGAGGCTCCTCCTGCTCTTCCCCATTCCTTGTCTGTATCCCGGAGCTTGGGGCTGCCGCTCCCAGCTGAAGCAGGCAGAAGTGGCTGCTCCATTTAAATGGAATTTTTTATGGCTGGGATCCGGCAGATCCCAGGATCAGGAAGATCCCTAGCTGCAGGATCCCAAATACCTTCCTTGGCCCCACAACTTCGCAGCACCGGGCAGGGATAGGAGTGAAAACTTCCAGAGGGTGATTTTTGGGAAGTTCGCTCCAAGAAGAGCTGCCCAGCTCGGTCCCTACCAGCCCCGTGAAATCCAACTGACCATTCCCAAGCAATCCAAGCATTTTCCCTCTCCCTGTCCCTCACCCATATTCACGGCTGTCCTGCTCTTCCTTCTCTCCTCAGATTATCCTCCCTCTGGAATGGTTTCCTCTGAACAAGCCCAGTGCTGGGGATTATTTCCACATGGCTTACAATGTTATCACACCCTTCCTGCTGCTGAAGGTAACCCTGGGAATGGGCAGGGCTTTCCCATTCCCAGTTTTGCAAAGGCTCAGAGGTTTTTAGGATGGTGGTTATTCCCAAACTCCCACCAGCGAGGGGGAATTCCCCGCTCCAGGAAGGATTTGTGACTCTGCCTTTTAAAGAGCACCTGAATACCCCTCAACTTCCTGCATCTCCAAGGCAAATCCCTTCCCCCTGGAATTCTGGCTCCAGGAGGAGTCAGAGCCCTTCTCCCCAGTGATATTTTTGGGACAACATCCATCCTTGGCTTAAACGACAGCTGGAAGTGGAGTGGATTTTCTGACTTGTTCAGAGCTTAATTCCACTCAGTCTTTGACACTGGAATTGTGACCGGAGCTGGAATTTATCTGGCTCCAGCTGCCAACCTCTGGATCCCATAAACCATTCACAGGGTTAAATTCTGTCAGACCATTAGGTATCTTTTCCTGTGGAACCCTTAGGAGAAAGCAATTACGAATATATTTTAACCCTCATTAGCTGGGAATTGAATTAGGGCCTGAGCTGGAAACGATTCTCTCCCGAGGTTCTGGGAGCTTTTTAAACGCTGGTGGAAAATGGGGAATATCCAGGATGTGGGAGCTGGCCCTTCCCAGGTGATTCCTGCAGGCTGGGGGCTCGGTGTGCCGCCTGGGAGCTCAGCACCGGGGGCTCATCCATGGAAAAATCCCCGTGGTTTTTCAGGATGTGTTTCCCTGGCCGTGTCCCACCCTCCAGGACCTTGTGCTCTCCTTGTCCTCCGTGCCTCCGGTGACGTCCGTGCCGCAGCCACGGGGAAAGGGAAAGTTAAGCCTCAAAATTAAACACGAATAAGGAGCTTTGCCCTGGCTGGGGAGGGCTGCAAAGCTGATTTAGGGACGGGGGTGGCCCTGCCTGATCCCGGCACTGGGATGATCCCAAACCCCTGGAGCTGGGGTCTGGCTCCGGAGGTCTTCCCTGCTTTGCAGGCCGAGTGTGGAGCTGCTTCTCGGAATTCCTGCTCCTGTCCCAAGGCTTGTCCCAGGCCCTGAATCAGCCTCGCCTGCCAGGAGCTCGAGGTGGGGCAGGCTCAGCACCGAAAGTGGTGCCCAAAAAGTGGCCCCAGCTGGTTTTGTGGCACTGGGCTCCTCCTGGCTGTGGGGTCAAACCCAGCTCATCCCTTGGGAGCTGAATCCCATTCCCTCGGGAAGAAAGGGAGAAGAGCCCCAAAACATTCGCTTGGGGAATGCTCCCATGGAGAATCCCGAAGCGTCCGGAAGGGGAGGGAAGCTGAGGAGCGGAGCGTGCTGGAGGCTCTCCTGCCACTGGAGGGCACATCCAACCTTCCGATCCTCTCCGGAACTGGGAAAGCCACGGCCTTTCCTCCCTCATTTATGGGTTTTGCTCATTTATGACCAAAAACCTGCTCCGAGCGCTCTGGCGGAGGCACCGAAGCCCCAAAACTCCGCTGCCACGCCCCTGCTGCGCCCTGCGGCCGCTCACGCCCTCCCTGTGCCTGCAGCTCATCGAGAGGTCCCCCAAAACCCTGCCCAGGTCCATGGTCTACGTCAGCATCATCACCTTCGTGATGGGCGCCAGCATCCACCTGGTGGGGGACTCGGTGAACCACCGGCTCATCTTCAGCGGGTACCAGCACCACCTGTCCGTCAGGGAGAACCCCATCATCAGGAACCTCAAGCCCGAGACCCTGGTAAGGGGCTGGAACGGGCTGGAAGGGTGGGAATGGATAAAAGGCGGGATGGTCGCGCTCGGCGCTAACCCCGCGTGTAACCCCCGCGCAGATCGACTCCTTCGAGCTGCTCTACTACTACGACGAGTACCTGGGGCACTCCATGTGGTGAGTGATCCGCAGCCGCTCCCGAGGGCCGCGCGGGGAAGGGCACAGCGGGGCTTAACGGGGAGGAATAGCCCGAGCCAGAGCCACGGATGATGTTCCGCTGGCCGGGGGGATTAGAGCAGATCTGGCCCCTGGAAAATCCCCCTCCGCTCAGGGGTGTTTCTGGAATGGGGCAGCTGTGGGGCCGGGGGAACAGCTGGTCCTTCCAGGGGTATCCAGGTGGAGAGAAGGCTCCTGTGGCTGCCGCCACCCCCAGCTGTGCCCCAAACACCCTGAGACCCCAGGAGGGCCTGGCTGTGCCTCAATCCGCTGCCGGATAATCCCGGCGCTGCTCCGAGCGCAGGGAAGTCTCTCCCCGCCGGGCTCTCCTTGCTGGTTTGCTGTTCTGGAGCGCTGGGAAGCAACAGACCCCATTGTTTGAAAGGGAAAAAGGGCCCGGGGGGGTTTTGGAACCTGCAGGACACGGCCCGGGGCTCCCAGGGCCGGGGAACGGAACCGCTGGGATTGTTCAGGGCAGCGCTGGAGCCCAGCGTTCGCCCTGGTCAGCGCCCTGGGGCTTTTCCTGCCGGACACTGGGAATTCTCCTGCCCTGCAGGAGCAGTGGGAGCAGCCAGGATGGACCCAGCCCCCCAGCAGGCCCTTGGTGGGTCAGGGCAGGAGATTCCCCTGCTGCTCCGTCCCTGGGTGACTCCCCAGGCTCAGCACAGGAACTGCTCCGGGTGTGGGTTGGATTTGGGGTGGGTTCAGCCCCATTCCAGGCTGCCCCGAGCGCTGGGAATTGTTGATCCTCGCAGGTACATCCCGTTTTTCCTGATCCTGTTCATCTATTTCACCGGCTGCTTCACCCCCGTGGCGGAGCAGAGCAGGATGCCCGTGGCTGCCGTGCTCCTGATGGGGCCCAGCAGCCTCTACTACTGGTGAGTGACTCCTGTCCCCTCTGGATGAGGTGGAAACACCCCAGGGATAGCCAGGAATATCCCAGGAATACCCCAGGAAGAGCTTCTCCATTCCCCGGGGTTCCCCAGGGCTCTGCGGGGCTGGGAAATCAAATTAAACCTCGTGGAAATTTGCAGCCGCTTTAATCTCTGGAAGCTGGGACAACCCCAGGGCCACCCAGGACAGCCCCAGGGGCACCCAGAACAGCCCCAGGGGCACCCAGGACAATCTAGGGTCACCCAGGACAACCCAGGGTCACCCAGGATAATCTAGGGTCACCCAGGACAGCCCCAGGGCCACCCAGGACAGCCCCAGGGCCACTCAGGACAGCCCCAGGGCCACCCAGCAGGATTCCTGTCCCCATTTGAGGGCTCCTTGAGCCACAGCTGCTGCTGCTGCTGCAGGGCTGGCTCTGCTCTCAGGCGGCTCCGTGGCGATTTCAGGGCGCTCCCCAGGTCCCTGCAGGGCTCCCACCGGTCCCAGCGGGTTGGTGGCAGCGGGGACCCTCCCGGCAGCTCCCCAGTGCTCAGGCACTGCCTCCTCCCTCTCCCGTGGCCTCGGGAGCGAGGCCTGATCCATTTCCCATTTCCCACTTCCCATTTCCAGCAGCCTCTGCCCCTGCTGAGGCAGCTTTTCCACAGGGAATCCATTTGGGATAGTCCAGCTCATCCAGATGATTTGGCCAGCTCCCAGTTAGCCCCTGCAGCTCCTTTGGGTGGATCAGGGTGGATCCCGGTGGTTCCTGTGGGATTGGAGAGCCGGGAGTGCAATTCCTCCTCCTCCTCCCTCTGCTGCCTCCCAGGCAGGGCAGAGCGGGGCGGAATTCCCCGCTCCGGGAAGGATTTGTGACGCTGCCTTTTAAGGAGCACCCGAATACCCCTCAACTTCCTGCATCTCCAAGGCAAATCCTTTCCCCCTGGAATTCTGGCTCCGGGAGGAGTCAAAGCCCTTCCCCTCAGTGATGTTTTTAGGACAACGTCCATCCTTGGCTTCAAAGACAGCTGGAAGTGGAGTGGATTTTCCATTCCCCAGCAGTGAATTTGGGGCTAAATGAGCACAAGGTCCCCAAAGTGGAGCCAGAACCCGGCTCTGGCTCTGCCTTGGAGCATCCCGGCCACAAACTGAGCCCAGCAGCTTCTCCCACCTGGGAATGCTTCCCTTCATCCACGCTCTTCCCAAGCTCAGGTGTTCAGTGACAGATAAGGAATGTGAAAATAGATCTGGCGGAGGAAGCAGCGCAGCTTTGGCGCGGTGAGGATCCCAGGAAAGCTGGGAACGCTGCTCTCCCTGTTCCCGCTCTCCCGGGATGACCCGAGGTGCTTTTCCTCGGCAGGTACCTGGTGACAGAGGGCCAGATCTTCATCCTCTACATCTTCACCTTCTTCGCCATGATGGCTCTGGTGATGCACCAGAAGCGGAAGGGGCTGGTGCTGGACAGCAATGGGCTCTTCCTCTTCTACTCCTTCATCATCGCCCTGCTCCTCATCGCCGGCTGGGTGGCGTGGCTCTGGAACGACAAAATCCTCAGGAAGAAATACCCCGGGGTGATCTACATCCCCGAGCCCTGGGCCTTCTACACGCTGCACATGAGCAACCTGCGCGCGGCCAAGGAGGGGCTCTGAGTTTTGATATGTGAGGGGGATTTGAAAAGGGTGGTGATGGGGGGGGCGGGGATAGAATTTAGTTTTTCTAATGTAGATTAATGTATTTCGAATAAATTCCTGACCACCGGTAGCTGCTGGGTGGTGACTCCAGGCCAGGGCCCAAAAACCCTTTTGTTAATCCCAAAAAAAGGGGGTTCATTTAACACCTCAGGGTTGGGGCAGGGGTGGCTTCCATGGATTTGCCCTCCCAGTTCCACAACCCAGCTCCACGCTGGGCTTCCTCAGGTCACCAAATCCCTGCTCGTTCCCGGTGAGTCCCCACATTCCCATCATCATCCCGGCCTGGAATGGGAGTGGTTTCCCGGGAAGCTCCTGCCCACCCCTGCCCTGGCACGGGGCCGGGGCTGCTCCTCCCACGCTGCTCCCGGAGGAGCGACCGCGGGCGGGGATCCGCGCTTGGAGCCGCTCCCCGCAGCCCCAGGGAGCCTCCCGGGAACGGGGCAGGAAGGCCAATCCCCCATAAAACATCCCCAAATCCATCAGGCAGGGGGTGAATTCCCAGGATCCGTGCACCAGCACCTTCATCTCACTCAGGTGGTGAGAATTCCTCAGAATTCCCAACAAACAACCCCAAAATCCACCAGGCAAGGGTGAACTCCAGGGATTTGTGCAGCAGCACCTCCAGCTCTCACTCAGACATGAGAATTCCCCAAAAACGCAGCCCAAAAGGAGCATCAGGGAGGGGGTGATGCCTGAGCAGCTCCCCCTTCTCCGGCCGCGGGGACGGAGCTCCCGCTGCATCCCCGGGATCCTCCAGGTCTGAGCAGCTCCTGTCAGAGCTCCGCGTGCCGCAGCCCCGGTGCTGGAAGGAGGAAAGCTCCCAGGGAAACACGGAATAAAAGCGTTTGGGAGAAGCTCGGGGACTCTCGGGAAGCGTTGGAGGGAGCAGCTCCATCCCAGCGGGTTTGGGGACCTCGGGTGGCCGCTGGGAAGGGTCCGGTCCGTGCGTGGCCAGTAAATGTTGTGTCCGTGGGTCTGGATGTCCACCACGCCGGGCTCCAGGTGCTTCATCCCCTCTGGGTATTCAATCCCACTAAATAAAACCTCAGAGAGCTTTTAAACCTTCTCAGCCTGTCCGTGAGTGCTTTAGGGGCGCATCCAGACCTCCATCCCCTACAAACCCTCCTGCAGATCCATCGATCCCCCTCACCCTTCCCCAGAGGCCCCAGCAAATTCCAGAGTGGATTTCCCTCTTCTCGCAGCAGCCAAGCGAGGTGCAAGGTGCGGCTCTTTGGGATCACCAAACCTGTGCCCAAACAGCCCCAAACCCCCATCCCGAGGCTTGGGAAGATCCCTTTTCCCGGGGGAAGCGGGAGCTGCGCTGGGAGCAGGCTCAGCCCCGTAGCCATGGCAGCGGGTATTTATTACAGCCGGGCCGCCTCCGCCCGGGGCTGCCGGACTTTAGTCCTTAATCAACCGCAAAAGTGGCAGCAGCCGCCTCCGCTCCTGCCGGGAACCCTAAACCCCGCGGATCGGCCCCAAAATCATGGTGAGTGACGCGCTGCGGGCTGGGCCGACCCCTCTCTCTGCGCCCCTAAATCAGATTTTGAAGCTGTTTGGTTTTTTCTCTCTCGTCTTTCCCCCTCTTCCTGCTCCAGGCGAAGTTTCTGTCCCAGGATCAAATTAACGGTGAGTGCGGGTTTGTTCTGGGTCGGGGTTAATTAGCGAGATTAGATTTATAAATGTATAAAAAATGGTATTTCCCCCCTCAATGTCCCGGTCTGGGCTCGTTGTCCCTCAGTCCCTCTCCTCCCGGCTCTCCCGGGATCTACGTGCTCGGAAAACGGGGCAATCTCCCCAATCCCATTAAAATTTTGCACCGACTGCACTGGGACCAGCAGAGAGTGACCAGCCCCTGCCAGTCCCACAGGGACCGGGAGGAATTCCGGGTGCCCCATCCCAGTTCTGGAGGGTTTCGGTGCCGTGGGAGCGGAGGAGGAGGAGGAGGAAGGAAGCGGCGCAGGGGGTCCAAATTCCCACCCTGGGACTGGGGATCGCGACCCACCCTGGGAATGGGGATCCGCACCCGGGGCTGGGATTGCTCCGGGAACGGCCGAAGAAAGCTGAAACAAGAGTATTATGGCAAATCTGATAATCTGCGGCTCCGCGGAGGGATTGGCGAGGGGAGGAGGCGGCGGCCGGGGCAGGGGAGGGCACGGAGCCCACGGACACCCCCGGGGCACCCCCGGGGCATCCTCGGGCCCCGACAGCTGCGAGGGCTGCGGACAGCGGGGACAAGGCCGGGGGGATGGCACCGAACCAGGGTGATTCTCCCCGCCCAGCGGGACCGAGGGGAGCCGGCAGCGCTGGGAGCGGGGTGGGAAGGGGGGTGAGAGCTCCCGGCCGTATCTAGGTCAGGCTTTGCTGCTGGAAAAGTGGGAAGGCCGTGGGCGAGCGGGATGGGAGAGGGGGAGATGCGGCATCCTCCAGCTCCGGCATCCTCCTCCAGCATCCTCCTCCTCCCTCCTTCAGGCTTTCCCTCGGCATCCCGTGTCCCTCGGCACCCTCTCGTACCCCCTGAAGGCAGGAAAATCACTTTTAACCAACATCCTCCAGTTCCCCGGTTCCCCTCCCAGCCCCGCTTCCCGAGGCTGGAGGGCCCCAGTTAGCGCCGCTCTTCCCAAAGCTGGGTTTGAATCGCCGCTGGCGCTTCCCCCGGTGCCCATCACCCTCCTGGAAAGGAGCCACCCCCGAAGCCGACACCAGATCCCGGCTGGAATGCTGCCAAGGCCGCCGGGCCGCGGGAGCGGCGCTCAATGGGATCTCACGCGGCGTAACCGAGTTTCGGTTTTTAATTAGAGTTCAAGGAATGTTTCTCCCTGTACGACAAGAAGCAGAAAGGCAAGATCAAAGCCTCGGAGCTGCTGGCCGTGATGCGGTGCCTGGGAGCCAGCCCCACGCCAGGAGAGGTTCAGAGACACCTGCACCTGCACAGGATCGGTGAGGCGCGGGCACGGGCACCGAAACCACGGATTAAGGGTGGGAAAATGCGGTTTTTCTGGAGTCAGGCACAGCCAGGAGGGAACATCTACCCAGAGCAGTTGGGATGTGCTGAATCCAGCCCGTGGGTTAAAACGGTGCCATTAAAATCCCCCAAAAAAGCGGGAGACAAACGTATTCATCTGGATTTTGAGGGTGGGAAACAGTCCAGGCCAACCAGCAGAGGTGGAAGAGCACACAAAGATGTTCAGCTGCAGATCTGTAGGAAAAACTCAAAGCACAAAAACCCAGGAATTGTGAGATCAGATGGGGGGGGATCAGAAATTCAGGATCCAAGTTCGGAGCACAAATTGAACCAAGTTACAAATGGGGATTTAGGAGAAAAACCCCAGTTGGGGCGTGCCCCGAGCCAGACTGGGGGTGGGGAAAGGAAACCCCAGGAAGGGGAACTGGGGGGGAAGAGGACAGGGATGTTTAATCCTGGATCCAGCCCCAAATGGAGCCATTCCCAAGGGATCTGCCCTTCCTTTCCCAGACAGGAACGCTGAGCTGGACTTCTCCACCTTCCTGAACATCATGTACAGACAGATGAAGCAGGAGGAGCCCGAGAAGGAGATCCTGAGAGCCCTGGCCATGATCGACCGGCAGAAGAGAGGGGTCATCCCCGTGCCCGAGCTGCGGGCCAAGCTCACCCGGCTGGGCGAGAAGCTTTCCGAGGAAGAAGGTATCCTGCAATTCCCACAGGGATTAAATCCATCCTTCCTTTCTCCCTTCTCCCTTCTCCCTTCTCCCTTCTCCCTTCTCCCTTCCCTTCCGGAGACAGCAAATTAAAAACAGGAAAAAAACCCCCAAACCCATCCAGTTTGTCAAAACGTGGCTCCGAGGGGCACAAAACCCCCCCCAAAACCCATTTGGATTAATTTGTGAATCTTTTCCCTGAGGAGCTCACAAAGATGGGTATCTCTGCTTTAATTTACATGGAATTAAAATCCAAGTGTTAATTGAGCCGGTTTGAAACTCACGTGGCTGCCACCACCTCCACCTGAGCCCAGAGGTGATTTCTGACAGGAGCACCCCAAACCCCAACCCCGGCAGCGCTGCTGTTCTCCCGGCCATCCCAGCAGCTCCGGCATTTCCCATCCTGACGCTGTTTTCCCATTCCCAGTCGATGACCTGCTCCGAGAGGCCAAAGTTGGGCCAAACGGAACCATCAAATATGAGGAATTTGTGCGCCTCATCTGCCTCCCTTCGGCCGACTACTGAAACCCAGAGCGAGATTTGCTACCAGCAGGACCTGGAAGGGTTTTATTCCTATTTTTCCCAGTTTTTAGCTGGACTCGGGAACCACCATTTGCCTTTTAAAACCTGATTTTGCCTTCATTTAGTGCTGCCACTTCCATAGGCTCTGACACTTCCACTTCTCCCTCGTTCCTGGAGAAACAAGATGTGAGCTGTTATTGAAATAAACTGAGTATAACAACACCTGTCAAGCTTGGAAAAGTTATCTTAAAAAGAGTTTAAATCTTGAAAAAGTTATTTTAAGACGCATTTAAAGCTTGGGAAAATTATTTTTAAAAATAGTTTAAAGCTTGGAGAAAATAATTTTAAAAAGCATTTGAATGCTGGGATTGTGGCAGAAGGAATTCGTGGTTGGGGTCTCCTGGTTCTCCCAGGAGCCAGCACGACCCAGCGGGTGTTTGGTGTCTCCACATTCCAGGCTGGGTGCCAAGGAAAAACAGGGCCAGGAAAATTCCCCTGCTCCACAGCAGGAAAAGCCTCCCTGATTCCAGACTGATTAAAACCCCTCTGATCCTTATTTTTATCCCACCTGTGTCTCAGAGCAGGTCCACAAAGGGGTGTCTGGAATTCCGAGCAGCTTCTCCCTGGATTCAGCTGGGAAGTTTCACAGGGATCACGGCACCAACAGCAACCTGGAAAACCCTCTGGAAGAGCCCACATTCCCAAAAATCCGCTCTGGCTTCTGCTCTGGGAGTCTCTTCCTCTCCCTCCACCCATTTTTAAATTCTGAATCTCCTCTTCGCCCCATCAGTGAAATAATCAGGAATTAAATCCTGGCAGCCACAGCAGATCCAAGGGATGGGGAGGGGCTGGGATGGAATTCCCAGAGAAGCTGTGGCTGCCCCTTGATCCCTGGAAGTGTCCAAGGCCAGGTTGGACGGGGCTTGGAGCACCCTGGGATAGGGGGAAGGTGTCCCTGCCCATGGAATGAGATGGGATTTAAGGTCCTTCCAACCCAAATTATCCCAGGATTCCGTGATGCATCCATCCCTGCGGAGCAGCTGGAACACTCCAAGGCCACCCCCCAGGAATGTCCCACAGAGCTGGGAAGAAATGGAAAAAATCCCCAAAATGTGAGCAAATCCCCACCTTCCAAATCCATAACAGGGTCTCTCTGAGGGGAAAACAGGGATTATCCTCATGGAATATCCCATGGAGGCGGAAGGTGCAGAAGATTCAATGACATCACTGAACTCTACGCAAGCCACGGAAGCAGATCCAGGAACTTCAGCCCTGCAGTTCAGGAAAACCTCAGATTCTGCCCGAGCTCCCGATCCCTGCGGTTCTCCCAACAGCCCCAAACCCAGGGAGTTCAGGCTGGGATCCATCCCCACATTCCAGGCTCTCTGAGCAGCTTCCTCCCAGGGAAGAGGAACTTTGCTCCGTGGAAAACTGACGCCTGCCACACCCCTCAGCTCTTAACTGGCTCTTCCTGCTCCAGGGATAGAAAATATTCCAGAAGCAGCTGAAAATCAGAGTTGCAAACAGCTCAGCCCTCGGACACCGCTCCAGGAAAGCGGCACACCTGGATCAGAGCCGGGATTCCCTGGGAAAACCAGGAGCAGGCAGAACCCAGAGCCGAAGATGGGATTTCCCTGCTTGCTCTGTTCCCACCCTCAGTTAATCCCAGGGTTTGGATAAAGCTGGGAATGCAGCTCTGCCCACACTGGGGGGTTGCTCCTGGATTCTGGAGTTTTCCCGACCCTGGATCCACCAGGAAAATCCTGGTTTGTGGAGCTGACGGAACAAAGAATTCACGGAGAGCGTTTGTCCCCAGATTCCAACGGATCCCATCCATCCCTAGCCTCATTCCTCCCCCCATTCCCGGGATTTGACTCCCGAATCCTGGCGGCTGCAGGCAACGGCAGAGCATGGCACAGGCACCGGGCGGCTCCCAAGCACTTGGGATGGCTCCAGAACGGCTCCTGGTGGGAAAACATTCCGGGAGGAGCCGCCCTTCGCCCGCGCTCCCAGGACAAAGCAGCGCCCTCACAGCCCCAAATCATCCCCCCAGAAAAAAGCATTCCAGGTCCAAAAAAACCCCCGGGAAAACCCCCTCTTCCCACTCCGTCCCCTTTCTCCGCTCAGGAAACACAAAATAACTAAATGCTTTTTATTCCAGCTAAAGATTTCTGCAGAAACAGGGAACATTCAGTGGCTAAACCAGGTTGGTTGGGTGGTTTTCTTCCAAAGCAGATAATAAATATTCTCACTTGCTACCTTCATACAAACTGGCATCTAAAAGCCAGGGGTTGGGTTGGCATGCCCTACGGAAAACCGAGGGAAAAGGTTTAAGGCAGTGGATGACAGCTTTCAGTCCATGGAATTCATGGGCATTTCCCATATTCTGCTTATTTCTGTTTTTTTCCCTTTGTTAACTCGTGGGCAGCAGCACCTTCGGGGACCACCAGCAACTTTCCCTTGCTGGAAATCTAAGTTCTGTTAAAAAAAAAAAGAAAATACACGGATAAAGCAAAATGTTTCCTGTTTAAAATGTGCTTCAGAGCCTGAAATGCTCAGTTGCTACAAAGAATGAATTTTCACCACGTTCCCCTCACAGTCCTGGGCCCTGCAGGCCCTTGAGAGCCCAAGGAAAGATGGGACCATCCCACCTATGGAATCCAGGGAGAGGAAGGGAAGCCTGGAGCTGCTGTTGGATCACTGTGGGGGTGGCAGGAAGGGTTACGGGGTGGTTTAGGGGGATTTTCCAGCTTCTAAAGGATGGGAGAGGGACTCAAAGGCAGCTGCACCCAACTCCTGCTGCACGGACACACGGAGCTGTCCTGACAGGTGTGTGTGCATCCCAAATGGAGGGAACGTCCCACAGACACCGGTGTGCACATCCCAAATGGAGGGAACGTCCCACAGACACCGGTGTGTGCATCCCAAATGGAGGGAACGTCCCACAGACACCGGTGTGTGCATCCCAAATGGAGGAAACGTCCCACAGGCAGCGGTGTGTGCATCCCAAATGGAGGGAACGTCCCACAGACACCGGTGTGTGCATCCCAAATGGAGG
>VXBT01011648.1:53105-102146 GCA_013400235.1 Oriolus oriolus
TTTCCTCTGCCCCCCTCCCTTCCCCCCCCCCAGAAAAAAAAAAAAAAAATCAGTCCAATGAGATAATGTCTGGTATGATACCAAAGATTGAGGCCGTGTCCGTGCCGCTCCTACTCGCAACGGGGTGCCCGTGGTTCTCCCGCAGGCTGTTGGAGGAAACAAGACTGCTGTTACTGCCACTGTTGCTACCATTCGTGGCTGGCAGGGAGCTGCTTCCTCCTGCATTGAGCTGATCCAGAAACATCTGGGATGAAGTGTAGGGGAAAAAACGGGAGTGTAAAAGTTCCTGATCATCGGACGCGGAAACGGCCGCGGCTGCGGCGGCGAGGAGGGAGGTGTTGTAATGCTGGGGGGAGAAACAACAGTTAGATTTCAGGCGTTGCAGCGGACTGGGCATTCAGAGCAGCATTCAAAAAAGGGGGTTTTTGTCAAGCTGAAGTTCTGGCAGCTCCTGGGTTTCACAGCAGCTTGGCCAGCGGAAGGATGTGATGGATTTTTAGCTCTGCGAGCCCACATTTCTGAAGCCGAAAGGAATTGGGAATGCTGGGGTTGAGTGAGAGCAAAGAGCAGGGAATGGGGTCACAGGCACCCAAACCAGTGAAAAGGGCAAGCAGCAGCACTTCTGGGGTTGTTTTTTTTTGTTAGCTCTTCAAAAAATTCCTTGGGGGCAAAATTCCCCCAAATTCATTTTGCCAGCCCTCGAAAGTCAGGGTCAGCCACAGCTGGTGCAACTGGGAGCAAGGCAGAATCCTGGGAAAACGCATTTAGGGACAGCTTGGTGCCACGGGATGGAGCAGGGCCTGTCTCAGGTTATCCTCTCTGCTGCACCCCTGAAGGGCAGGAGCTCGAGCTGTCAAAAATCCCATTTAAACACAACCTCCCTGAGGGGGAGCTTTGCTCTCAGGGTTCCATCCCACTCTGAAGGAACATCCAGGCTGTCCAGCCTCGTTCCCTGACATTTATCCACCGGCACAACCAGAGCAGCACCCCTTGGTTCAGAACAATTCTCAGGATCTTGAACATCAAGCTGGATTTCCTGAACCCAAATTCCACAGCAGGCTCTGCTCTTGATTAAGATCTAAAAGTATCCCTCAACTTTCAGTGCAATTTTCCCGAGCAGGTGAGACACCCCAGCTCCCTTTTTTTTGGAGGAAAAGGGATCAAGCTGCACCTCCAGCCACGGCTGAGGATCATTCCCAGCCCCTGGCTCCCAAAATGGTGATTTCTGCTGAGCCTCATCCCAGCCCTGTGCTCAGACAAAGCTCCTGGTTGCTCCTGTGTGTACAGAACAAAGCTGCAGCCTCGCTGTTCTCACACCTCCGCCCCACACAGCACATCCCGCCTGGAAAAGGGTGTTTGCCACAGCACTCGGCTCTCCCCGACTTACCTGATTGTCTCCTGACAGGAAAGGGAAGAAATCTAAACCTGTGAAGAGACAAAAACCACAATTAAGCTTCTCAAAACAACAACACAAAAGCACCTCTCCATTTTTTCACCGTTTATTCGGAAACAAAACCAGCCTAACACTGATAAAACTTCAGATTTTCTTCACTAATAGACATATTAACCTATTTTTTTTTAATTTTATAATTAATATTAATGCTTGGAGAGCTATACAGGTCCCGACTGAACCCACCTTGCAAGTCGTAAGGCATGGGTGTCATATGGAATGGATGCCTGTAGTCTTGGATAAGTGATGTGTTGATGTAGCTGGTGTCCACAGCAGGAAGGCTTGGGGTTCTTGACACAGGAGAAGCTTGGTGGGGTAAATTCAAAATGCTGGATGGAAAAAAAGGCTTGTTAGAAGCATAAAATACACTCCTGGTTTATTGCTGTCCCATCAGGGGATGCTTATTTGCTTATTTTCACATTTAACTTTGAATTCAAAACGCATTCTGAGCTCCTTGAAAGACGTGCAGCAATTTCAAAGCTTCTCAAGAGCATGGCAGGCTCCCCAAGCTTTCTCCCCACATTATTTTATCAGGAAAATTAGTTCAGTCCAAGGCAGCTGGAATTTAGGAAAGGGAAGTTCAGTCTCCAACAGCCAAAAGCGTAAAGGGTGCTGGGATCTCTATAAAGACGTTATTCCCAAATATTCCCAAGGCAGGACAAGACAGTCCTGAAGGAATATCGAACCCCAACACCCCCCAGGAATCTGTGGAACCCCACAGCACCAATACCCTACAAGGTAATTCCAACTGCGGGCAGCAAAAAGGCCTTAAGGGGTTCCAGTGATCCCTGGGCCATTCCCAGGACGGAGCAGGAACCACCTCACCACGGGACCCCTGGAGTTCCATCCCTCGATATTCAGGCACACAAGGAGCCGTTCCCAGCCTGGCTGTGCCCAGGTGCTCCTGGCATTCCCTGCTCCCGTGCTGCTCCAAGCCCACCCCGCACCCCTGCTCCTCTCTGCTCTCTCCCCGTATGCTGCTTCTCTGTGCAAGAAAAACATTCCCACATTTGCAAAACCCCCACTTTCAGCCACAACCTTTTGCACCACTCCAGAAACACAACTAAAAGTTGTGTCGCACACACAACTTAAAAGCTGTGATTCCAACCTTAGGCCTTGTGACCCGAGAGCAAATCCATGAGCTACTAAGTAAGGATATACTCCAAGCACAGAACTTTCTAGAGGTGATTTATGGTGAAATTTCTGACTTCTCTCTGCACTGTTTGTTTTGTCCTCACCCCTTGTTATTTATTGGTGATGCTGGAGATATGGAGGGACAGCTCCTCTTGGCAGAGGGCTCCTCCTCCTCCTCATCTGACGAGCTGTCGATGGTCAAATCGATCACTTCCACTTTCTTGTTTTTATTGGACTGTTGGTGAGAGGACACCTGGTGTTCCAAGGAAGAGCTGATGCATCCTGCACAAAGCCAACATGAGAAGCTACGATCAGCAGATCACAGCTCATTAAAAAGCTCTACGTCGATTTAAAGATAAATAAATTACACAGTGTTGGTAACTTTGAACTTTACCACCAGCCCCAAACAGGTGTTAATTAATTGATCTCATAAATGAATAAAGCTATAAAGATACATTGAAAAATGAGCATTTTCAGCAGTTAAAGGAACACCAATCCTCAGGGGATCCCAGTGTGTCCTCCACACCCCCCAACCATGGCTCACCATCAACTCCGTTGTAAGATGCAGTCACTTCCTGCACTTCCTTCTTCGATCTCATGGGAGCCCAGGATCCATCCTCCTTAAACTGGATTTCATCACAATCTGTACAGAACTTCAGGATCTCCATGAACAACCTGTCCATCAAAAATATTTAGTATCAGTCCTAAAGAAGAGCTTTTTTCCTTTATTAGTCAGTGTAAGTCTGAATTAGTGTAAAACCAAAAGCTTTTGTTGCTCCGCTCTTCTCTCAGCTGCCTCCTTGATAAAATGGAATCACTGAAAAAGTTCAAGTATTACCCAAAAATAAAAATCTGCACATTTATTTAAAAGCCCTGAGAGTGGAACCCTGCAGAGCTCGTGACACAGAGCTCTCCATTTCCCAAAACAAAGGAATTATGTGATGTGAAATAGAGTCTAAAAAAAATCTTCTCCTCACCCCCTTTGACAAAATTCAACCGAGGAAACCTCTCTTAAAGGGGTCCCTAGAGCTGAGGGTTTAAGGACTTGTATTCCTGACACTTCCCAACAAATGCTGAGCACGGGAATCTCAACTTGCAGCCTCTTCTCCCACAGGCACCTCCTAAAACTTCAGGATCCTGGCACCACATCACTCCCAGTGGGAATTCCAGCTTTCGACCAGGGCCATTCATGTGGTTCTGCAGGAAAGAGCTCGGCTTTAATTAGAGACAGCTCCCTCTTTCCCAGATTGGAGCATTTTCCAGAAATAACCTTCTCTTTGGGATGCTCTAATTAGATCAGCTCATCTCCAACATCTGCACCTGGCAACACGAGGAGAAATAAGGAAAACGGGGTGTTGGCGTTATTCCCACTTTTTGTCTTCACTGTTTTAGGCAGAAACCTCAGCAAGGAGCCCCCCAGCTCTTTGACCCGAGGCAGGGGACCCGTAAATCTGGGAATTCAGGAGTCCAAAACAGCCTGAGTGTCTCTTCAAGAGCTTTTTGCAAGGCTCTAAAGGGATGCGAGTGACCTCATGCTTCACAGGCAAAATAAAAACACACACTCCCTAAAAAAGACTCATCATTGATGATGTGGTTTTCTGCAATTCTGGGACTTTTTTAGAGTTTTCAGCTTTGTTTTTGGGGTTTTTATTTGTTTGTTTCATCCATTTTTGGGGTTTTTTTTACATTGAGAGTATCCTCAGAAGCCTCTACTTGTTCTCTCCCTTTATCACCCTTTAAAAGATTCCTCTCTCAAGAAATTAAAATGCAAACCCAGAAATACACACTTGGCACAGCCCAACACGAGATTTATTTATTTTTTTTTTAGTGTTTTGCAAGTAGGCAGTACCAGGGAATCAATCTCTGTGTCACTTTCTATAGATAGCAACTCCCCAAGTGTGAAATTGTACACGGAATTGTACAGGCACTCGGAGGGGTGGCAGGATTTATTTGCTCCAACGTGGCTGTCTGTTATCAACTCTGCCAGATTTGTACAGTTGCTCCATTAAAAGAAAATACAACATGTGCTGTTTTCACCTAGGAATTCAGCACTACGGAACATGGCGGGGGAAAAAGCATTTTCAGCAGGATAGCTCAGGAATTTACGGAGGATTGGAAGGAACAGCTTTCATTATTAGCAACTTGAACAGTTTGAGGAGCACAATTCTTGAAGGAGAGGGAGCTGGTCAGGAATTCTTGACCAGCAGCAGGGAAGTTAAATATGGGGAGTTAAAAAAGGAGGGGAATCACTCCGATTTCAGACAGGAGGAACACCCTGGATTTTGGTTTCAGCTTTACTCACCCATCAATAATGAGATGTTCGTAGGGAGCCTTCTTGTCACACACGGGGCAAACCCAGGTTGGCTTCTTCTCGTTCATTTGGATGTAGAGAGTGGCATCGAAACACTGCAGGTGGGAACAAGTCAGGGCCCTGCAGGGGATGGTGAGGCGCATTTTGCCAAGCTGTAAGAGAAAGAAACCAGGATTTTATTCCCTTGGTGTTAAATTAACCAACAGGGCTTTTCTGCCTGAAAAGAGACAAGAGTCAGGTTGAGTTTTATCCAGAAAAAGCTCTCAGAAATCTGAGTTTTGATTGAACTATATCACATGCACACTTCCCTCCTTCCTGAATCTGTGAAATGGCATAGAATTGACTAAAACTCACATTTTGAAGTATATTTGATCAAGGGAACTGAAGAATACATCCTGCCATACTCCCATAAGAAAATATAGGGCCCACTGAGCACCTGTAAATACCAGTGTCCTGCACGGACCAAAAACTGAATTATGCTTCATTATCATGAAAGTATCATCACACTGAATGGAAAGCAGACAGTGAAAGGAATTTCACCTTAATCTGAAATAAAAATCTCCTCACAAAACCCCAGCAGTTGATTTGAGGCCAAGTGCTTACGCTGCAGTTCGGGAGGGGCTTGGACTGACCACACTAAAGGTGAGAAGCAGCAATGTCTAAACAAGATTTTCACCACATGAAAACCCAACAGAACAATCATTTATGGAGAACAGTTTACGCCGAGTAGTTTGAAGTTTGGTATTTGACTAAAATATACACAAGGCCTCCATCGGAGCAGCCTCAGCCAGTTCCAGGGGTGGCTGGGAGCAGAGCAGGTTGGGAGCGTGGCTCAATCCAGCCCCGTGGCCACGCTGATCCTGAGCAGTACAAGGAAGATGCCACAGGATGGCACCACAATATCCCCAAACCAGAAACAATATCAAGAACAAAGGCTCTACTCACAGGCCACCACTTCCTCCATCATGATGATGATGATTTTTTTTTTTTTTTTACTCCCTGTGAACACAAATCCCTCCGCCCCACTCCCGGCAAACCCGGCGCGGTCTCGCTCCTTTTCCTTCCCTCTGGCTCTCAGTCGCTGTCACCAAGTCCCAGCAGATGGGAGGGGGCAGAGAATTCCCTGGGGAGCCCCAGGCTGGTGGCAGAGCCTCAGCCCACGGCAGGAGATGCTCTGTGTGCCATGTGTTTGGCACCCCCTCCCCCAAATCCATGACCAAGCGCATTATTCCCATCCCAAAATCCACTCCCACTGCAGCCAGGCCCCCTGATCCGTGTCTGTCAGGAATTCTCATCTCCCAGATGGCGGGGCGATGGCTCATTTGTCTTTTGGGCACAGTCCCCCAGCTCAGGGAGCATCTGAGGGAAAACCTGGATGCTTCCAATGAAAAATAAGGAAAGTTGAAGACAGGTGTTGCAGGAAGGACATGAAAACCCATCTCCTGAGGGAAAAAAGCAGATTTAAAACCCGGGAAGATTTTTCCCAAGGTTTTGGTATAAACCCTCTGCTCTGACTTGCCTGAGGCGGGATTTAACCACACTCAGAGTTAACAGGTTGATGCTCTTCTCCCATTTTTGGCACTGATCCTCCTGGATCAGCTTTGCCACCATGGCCAAGCTGCATCAGAACTGACAGAAGAAAGCAGGGATGCATCCCAACTTTGGAAAAGCTGCATTTCCCAACACTGTGACCGTTTGATTCCTGCCTGTTGGCAGCCAAAAAAACCCACTGCATTAATTTCTTTTACAAGCACACAAACCATTTCTATCTTTCCCTGCAAAAAAACAGGAGTTCAGGATTTGTAAACAAAGCTGCAAAACCTCCAGCAAACCCCCGGGTTTGGAATTTTTCTTCAGTTAAATATTTGGTCCGGCTGCAGAGCCTGGGGATTTATTTATTTGTACTTCCAGAGGGAAAAAAGAACATGAATTCAAGTGTGTTCCTGAACTGCAGGCTCAGAGCAGCCCCTCTGCCTGCTGGATCCTGCATGGATGCCAAATTCCAAGGAAGCTCTGAGCAGCTTGGAGGGCAAAATTAAAATTATAAAGACTAAACCCACCACCCTCATTTATTTTCCTGGATATTGCCATGGAGAATCACACCCAGGAGAGGGGAGAGCAGCAACCTCCCATTCCCAGAGTGATGCTAAATTCTTTAATTTTCCATTCTGCTGCTGGAGACCAAATCAGCGTTTTCAGGGTGCACCTTCAGAGCATTTAAACATTAGCAAACAACCACAAAATACAAAGAAATTCTCCCTGAGCCAAAGGCTTGCAAATTAGCGAGTGAAAGTACAGGGCTGTAAATGAAATTCCGTTCAGACCCGAGGAGAATCAAGGTAAAACTTTTCTGTTGGAAGGCGCAGTCTCTGCCCCAGTGAGCCTGGGATGGATTATTCCAAGAGCTACAGGGAAATCAGGCAGCACCGAAGGAGGAAAAAGTGGGGGAAAAAAGGGAACCCCAAAGCACTGCAAAAGGATTTTATCAGTGATGGAGGCAATCAGGACCAACAGAAAATTCCCATGGAATGATCTATAAAGCAACATCTTGAAAAATCAAATAAACGGAATAAAAATCTGGTAATTCCACCAGATGCATGAAGACTGATTTAAAATAATTAATCAATACTTCAGTGTTCCAAAATATGACACGGAAGCTGCAGGTTTTTGAGATTATCAATGCTGAGGTTTTCACTCTGCAGATCAGGATTTTATGTGGTAAATGCAATCCCTGTATCTTTCTCACAGATTAATTTTATCTTCCTTCCAAATTCCTTCTCTTCCTTAGCTAGAATCAATGTTGACACGGAGAAAGGAATAAAATTGAAGATCGGGATAATATCACATTTAAAGATTTGCAAGAACATTTTATATATATATAAAGTAACCACACTTTTAATTGTGCTTTTTATGAAGCAATTACACCCATAAAAGTTTATCTTTTTAGAGTTTAAGAACATATTAAATAATTTGAAAAATAAGCTTCAATTTTGCAAGAATGAAGTCAAGTTTCCTCGTTTAGATTTTAAACCTGAGAATTTCGTGTCACGCCTGAGCAGATTGAAGCAAAGCAGGAAACAGATGCATCCTTAATCTCGACAAGAATTTCAATACTTGTGCTGCAATAAAGGGACTCTGTCAATCAATACAGAGAGTCAAGGATTCTGAAGGTGCCCCGCACCTGAAACAAGCCCCAGAGATTAAAAGCAGTTCACATCATGTTAATGCTGTGAATTTATCACTGGTAACACAAATCCGGGTATAAAACAGTGCATCTAGCTGGTTAAAAAACAATGAATAGGTCAAGATACATCTCTGCCACTTCCACGTTCACTGGAATTCTTTTCTCTCACCTCAAACTGCATCAAAACATTTTGTCTGAACAACCTCCAGGACACTGTTTTGGTTTGAAATTCAGATTATTAAACACGAGTGTACATTTGCACATCACCAGTTTCAGACTCGAGGCGCTCAACCCTTTGGCTCTTTGAACAGTCACATTCACCCCCTCTCCCCCTGAGAGAGGTTTTATCAGTCCAAGCCCAACCTGCACACTCAGATGATCCAGTGACAGATTTAAATGTGTGCTTACATGTATTTTGAGTAACATTTTCAAGCTAATGGAATACTCCTTCTCCCAGGGGTATTTCACAGGCTTTTAAGCACAGTGAGAGAGAATTTCAGCTGCTCTCTATCCCCACAAAGTTAATCCAGGTAAACACAAGGTAACCTCTCCCACACACATCCCACAGCAGCCACATTTCAACCAGAATCACTTTGGAGGGAATAAAAAACCAACTTACTGGACAAAGAAGAGACACTCTTAAGCTGGTTGTCGCTATTTCACTGTCTGGATCAGCAGTTAGCTTCTCTTTAACTGGTATTTGAAAGAAGAAAAGGTTTGTTTTAGGTTAATTCAAACATGAATTGGATGATAAAGAAATAAAACAAGTCTGAAATGGTGCGGTAAACTTTCAATTCAAGACCGCTAGAAAATGTTTTTATCCAGAGATGTCTCAACTCCTTTACATGCAACTTTGCACTGACCATTATTTAATATCTACCAACAGATGAGGCACATTAATCTCACTTCTAACTTCAAGCTGAAGTTGTTCAACTTGTTAACAACTCTCACATGGCCAGGCACCACTAAAAACCCCCCAAATCCTCATCAAGCAATCCTGCGACTTAAAACTGAAAAGCAAATTGAGCAACAGGAAGTCAGAAGCACCCTGACAAAAATCTGAGATTTAAATAACTGCAGTGAAATATTGAAGTCTTTCTATGCTCTATTTTTATGTACAAGGCCTGTTTTATAAGCAGTCACTGGTTAAATGAACAAGTCAGTCCCACTTTATTCCTGCTCTAAGAACTGGCCCTACACCTTCATTCTCACCTTGCAGAGCAGCAGCCACCTGGAACTCTCCAGATTTTTGTGCATTTAAATCATCAAACTGCATGAAGACAAGTAAATGCCCAGCACTTTTATTTACTGCTGGACTCATTTCTTCCCTTGTGGAGAAGGTACAACCCCTCTATCTGAGCATTAAAGAGCAACAGCAGCCATCAGGTGCTGGGATTTTCTCCCTCTCCCTGCAAAGCCAACACGCAGCCGTTTGTGCTGGCGTTTTTGTGACACAAACCTCCACCAACTTGTTGTCAGAGCAAACAATAAGGCAGCAAATCTCCCACTCGAGCGAGGAGGGGGTTGGGAGGAGCTCTGTGCTGGCCACTCTCTGCAGGCTCTGTGCACAGCTCCGTGCCAAGGGAACAGAACCAGCTCCACGGAGCTGCTCCTGCCCAGCATCCAGGCCCAGGGTGAGGCCTTCAGCGCAGCCCGCCCGAGGGACTGAATGAGCACTTCTCTGCAGAAATACAGTTGTGCCATTCTGCACAAACAAAGCCAGGATGGCTGAGCTGAAAGAGATTCTCTTGCATTTTTCCCCCTCACAGTGTCAACAGGGTTCCTGGACTGGCTCCTAGCGCAAACAAAGGCCTCTGAGTCTTTGAATTGGAACTGAATACAAAGAACACCACTATCAGATTCCCAAAGCCCAGAGGGCTGTAGGAAGTCCAAAGCTTGGTTAGCACAGTCCTGATTCCAAATGTGCCTTTACAAAAGTGATTTTTCCTTTTTAAACAGACGCAGCAGACACATACTCAGTGCTCTGGAGTGATCCGGGTTCCGGATTCCCTTCGCCCGCAACCGCTGCAGGAGCACCGTGGAGGAGAGCTGCTTCACCAGGTACACTGCCATGGAATAGTTCTGGAAAACACCGAAAACATCAGAGCAAACCCTGGCTGCAGCACGGGCAGCCTGGAGACAGTCTGTTATGGGACTGCAGGTGGCAAAGTGTTCAGAGAAACCCTTCAGGAAGTTCCCAGGACTGGAGTTTCAGAGGCAACAAAAGTGACTTCACGCTTCACTGAGACTGAGATGCAAACCAGGCTTTTCAAACAGCTTTTAGGACACTTCTGCAAGTTCTACATCTATTTCAGACATGCAGCCTACCCCTTTAAACAGGATAATTTTACATGGATAACGTACTGCCCGTGTGCCAGTGCACTGAATTTTATATGGATGATGTTCAGCTCTGCCTGTGTGTCACTGCATTTAATTTTACATGGATAATGTTCAGCACTGCCTGTGTGTCACTGCATTTAATTTTACATGGATAATGTTCAGCACTACCTGTGTGTCACTGCATTTAATTTTACATGGATAATGTTCAGCACTGCCTGTGTGTCACTGCATTTAATTTTACATTGATAATGTTCAGCACTGCCTGTGTGTCACTGCATTTAATTTTACATGGATAATGTTCAGCACTACCTGTGTGTCACTGCATTTAATTTTACATTGATAATGTTCAGCATTGCACTTGTGTCAGTGGTTTAATTTTATGTGGTTGATGTTCAGCACTGCACTTGTGTCACTGCATTTAATTTCACATGGATAATGTTCAGCACTGCCTGCGTATTACTGCATTCAATTTTACATGGATAATGTTCAGCACTGCACTTGTGTCCCTGCATTTAAGGAAAGCTGTCAAGTCAAATATGATCCGATTTTTTTTTTTTTTAATAAAAGCTTATTTTGGTTTCAAAATAGGAAAATGAGCAGTGATGCCTCTTCAGAAGATGCATCACCTGCACTGTCTGGAAGCACTGGTCATCTTTTTCTCCTCTTCCTGCACTTTATTATCTCTGAAATGTGAATTTCATCACCAGAGCAGAACAGGAAAAAGGCAGTTCAGGAGTTCAAGGGTTGAGTGGGGCCAAGATGTGCTCTGGAGACCCAGCCCAAGTCCCCAGTCGCAGCCTGTCCAAGGGCTGGGTAACTTCCCCACCAGTCCCAGCAGATCTGACCGTGCCAAAGTCCCTTATCGGGCTCAGGAAAAGCCATGGATGCTCCCTTCTGCCTCTACAGAAAATCCTTTGGGATCCAGGCTGGTCAGAGGCAGAACCCAACTCTGCTGGACCCAAAAATCAGGATGAGCCTTCCCTTACGGAATGAGCTCTTCCTGCCATGGAGTTCAAGCCACAGCCTGGATTGCTGAAGCTCCCATTTTTTCTTACAATCTCCAAAAAAATCAGGTTATAAATGTCTTTCTAAAAATGGGATTCAGCAGCAACACCTCTCAACCCCCAGAACGGAAAGGACCAAATCTGTGTTCTCACATTAGGGTACATCAATTATTTTTTGATTTAAACATTGGCTAAACCTGGAGCTGCATTCATACAATTTAAATTGAAAAATAAAAGGCTTCCCCCAGCAACTGCCACACGTTTCCACTTAAAAAAACTCTATGTAATTGTGACATCTCCCATCCTTTATTTAGGATCTGAAGGCAGGATTTCAGTGATATATCTCACCACAAAATCACACAAATTGAAATAGCATCAGAAACACCACGTTTTAAATATTTTATTCTCACAATGAATGCTTCTCACATCGTTAAAAACCACTACTGCTTTAACTTGTTTGTTTAATGCCTCAATTAGGAGAGAAGTTAGAAAAATGCTAATTAACGTTGTGAAATTATTTACCGACAGCTTGAATCTACAAAGGCAGGAACTTGCCCAAGGCATCTTGTACAGAAGGCTCTGGAAACAGATTGTGTAAAAATCACAATGAGGGCTCCAGCAAAGGTAGGGAGCACCAGTCGGGACACGCAACTGACTCTTGAGGGAAGGGGGAGAGGGGAACTCAAATCTTGTGCTACACAGGCACAGCCAAATAGAAAATAATTCCTCACATTTCACTGTCCAAGTCCCAAAGAATCAATTTAGGAAGGATTGTGTCTTATAGAATCATGGGATTGTTTGGGTGGGAAGGGATCTTAAAGCTCATCCCATTCCATCCCTGCCATGGGACACCTCCCACAGACCAGGTTGCTCCAATCCCTGTCCAACCTGGCCTTGGACACTTCTGGGATACAATGCTTCCTTATGCCAGAAGTTACCCAAAATGTTCTTTACAAATGATTTATCTGTGAAACCTGAGAACCAGCCAGCTCCCAAGGGACAAACTCAAACCTGGGACTCTTGTTGTCCCTAAATCCTGAATTCTGAATCCCTCAGAGCAACACCCAGGATCCACCCACCTGCATGGAGGCACTTCAGCACTGTCGACCAAAGCAGGCTGATTTTTAACTGCTCATTTCTGCTACCTGCAGTTCTCATTAGATAAAAGAGGATTTTTGACAGAAATCACTCAGCCATCCTTTATCCCATAATCTGAATGGAGATTGTTTTCCGCTCCACAAGAAATCCATCATGAAATACCATCCTGATGTTTTATAACTGCCTATTGTGCCTGACTGGAGCGTAAGCATTTTTCCACGCTGGTTCAGGAATCCCGGGCTTTGCACGCCGACAAATTCTTGGGCAAAGTTTCACCTCAGGACAATTCTGGGGACTTCTAAAAACAGGATGGGGGGCAGTGGCAGCCTCTGGAATGCCCATCCAGCAGCTTTGCTGCCAGCACTGAAAGCAGCTCACTAATTCATGGGCTGATTTATTGGAGTCACTTTTTGCAGCATGTTCCAGATTTAATTAGTCCAGTGGAACATCAGCAATTTCCTAACACCGCTTGTAACGTTCTCCCTACAGACACAAAAAAGTGATAAAAACAAGGTTTTAAACCTGAAGGATGAGGAGAGCAGCTGGGAGAAGAGAAATGTAAAAAAGGCCAATGAAATCAGCCAGGTTGTGCTGTTTTGTGTCCACACTCACAGTTCTAAAGGGCCACTCTGTGCTCAATGTCACCACTCCTTGCAAGTCCAAGCCAAGGTTTGTCAAGTCCCTGAAGTCAGGAAGAGCTTCAAAGTCTGAAGTTTGGCCAAATCAACAAACAAAAGGTTTAGAGGATGCCTTGATCTCTTTATCTAGGCCCTCCCTGAGTCACAAAGATTGGGGGTGGTGAGGAGGGAGACATCCCACCCCAAACGTGAGGGAGGGGAGGGATCTGAGGGAGCACGTCCTGACCGCCCGGCACCACGGAATTCCAGCTGCACAAGGACACTCTGTGGTTACCCCAGCAAGGATTTCCTGCACAGTTCAACCTGCTCATCTCTCAAAGAGGTAAAAGAGACCCCAGAGTCACTCACTCTGCCAATCTCTGCAGTCCAGGACACGACGATGGTGTTGGGGACCGTGGTGGACAAGCGGACGAGTGAGGTAATGTTGATTGGTCGGCTGGGGCGCTTTGGTTCAACACCATTTTTGGTTGGTGGCAGATAGCCCTAAAAACCAAAAGATTCCATCTCTCAGAAAAAAGAATTCAACAGAGCTTTTATCTCCTGCCCCTCCCACCACAAGCCAATACACCTGGACCAGGCTCCAAGTTTAATTCAAAGAGAGAAGGATCAGACAATAAAATACCAACCATTTTACAAGCTCTTTCTCCTGACACAAATCCAAAATCCTAACCCTGCCCATGGAATATTAAAGGCAACTTTGCCACCTCTCCTGTCTCAGAAAAACTAAACAAAAAAACCCAAACTTTGGAGCAGATGTTCCAAAATTCAATCCTTTTTCCTCTGCTCAGGTTAATTTAAGACTTGTTTTCACTCAATAACAATATATGATCTTGAAAAGGGGGTTTGAACTCCCATATCCATAAAATCATTGAATCATCAGGGTTGGAAAAGGCTTCAAAGATCATCAGGTCCAGCTTCTGACTGAACACCACCCTGTCAAGCAAATCCGAACTCACTTTTGAACCCTTCCAGGTTTCAATCCTTAACCACTCTCCCAGGGAAGGAATTTTTCCTAATTTCCAGCTCCTGCACTGGAGCCTGCCTGGCTCATGCTGCCCACCCCAACCCCCTGTGCTGCCCACCACTGGCAGCTGCTGCTGGTCAAACACCAGAATTCCCTGGCATGTCTTTTGGGAGTCTGGATCTACAGGCTAAAACAATTTATTTGATCTTTTCTATTCATTCAAATGCTCCAGAATGTGAAAACAAAGGTAGGGATAAATTTTCAGGCTAGTTTCTGGCAGAGAATTCCTAATAATGCATCCCAAAATGTGTATTGAAAGAATATCTTACTTACTGGAAGGCTGCATGGTTTCCCATTTACTTTCACACATAGATTGGGTGGGAAGTGATCTTCTTGTGGACAACTGGTTTCTGATAAACAAAACCTAAAAGCAAAGAGCTGCTATCATCTTTCACTTTTAAAGTGATTTAAAGATCGTCTCTTCCTAGAAGGAACTGTTTTTCCACTGAGCTACGAAACCACGACAAACCTTGCTGAACACAAATGATGTCATCAAGCAGGAAAGGCCCCCAAAATGACAGAGGTTCAAGGAGGCTGTAGGTTCCTTCTCAGATTCTTCGAATTCCTCAGCCTGACTCATTCCCATAGGCAGGTTCCTCTTAGAACAGACAATCCCAATTTCTCTTCTGCCTTTTCTCCAGCCTGACCTCTCCACGGTCACACCAAGGTGACACAAGTGACATTTTCCACTGTCCCAGCTGCAGTTTCAGCAAACCAGGCAGCTGCTGAGCACAGCCACGGACTCCTCAGGCCTCTGCTGTTGAATTTATTTACTGAAGTTCAAAGAGGCGTTTTTGCTGCTGGATCACCAGCAGGACACACCCTTCCTGCTCCCAGCCCAGCTCGCAGACAATGGGCATTCCAAGGAGCAGCAAGAACCTCTCAGCTCCGCTGGATTCCTTCCAGGGAGCTGCCCCATCCACGCCCGTGTCCCATCAGGGGCTGGATAATCACCCTGCTGCTCCCAAAGAGGGACAGCTACCTTCTGGCCCTGTTTTCCCTCTTCGTCCTTTGGTTCCTCCCACCCCCACCTGACTGAGAGAGAGAATTTCATCCATTTGTGATACGCCTGCCAAAACGCCCAAATTAACCACGCTGGTGACTCCCAAGGTGCCTGAAGAAGCAGGCCTTGGAATGCCCGTGGAATACCGAGCTTGGCATCCCTGCTAGGAAAAACAACCCTCCCTGCTCATGGATTTTTCGGGCCCAAGGCTCACGGAATGCAAATGTGGAGTTACAGGAAGGAAGATTCACTGACAAGAAGGTCAACCAGGATGAGGCTCTTCTCCATCCAGGAATTCCCAACCTGCTGGGCAGGATCTGCCTGATAAATCCTAAAAGCCAAGAGCAGCACCAGAAATAAAATACCCACCTTAGCTGGACCTGTACTGTGAAGTCACATTTGGTCCCAGAAATATCCCTGGAAACAAGAGAACACGGGTTAAAACATCCTGTTTTCACAAGAGATGCCTCAATATTGCAATATAGATTCCTCAAGAGTTTGCTCGAAGTTCAATTTGTGGAAAACACGTCTTGTTTTACCCAAAAAAAGGTGTAAAATTCACACTTTCAGGTATATATATGATGTACACCACACTTTGCTGCTTGTGCTCAAACCACCACTCTCAACACAGGTTAAAAGGAGCAGGTTTTATTTTTCAAGGTAAATAAATAAATAAATTCTTGTCTGACCTGTATAATTTCATCTTTTTCTGGTATACTATAAAGAAAATTCTGATGGGTCACTATAAAGTACCACCTTTACAGTAAATTAACAGAGAGCTGGTGGCAAGGAAGGGCTGCAGGAAGCAGAACTCTGGATTTGGAGAGAGCTTAATGCCAGACAAACCCACCCAAAACTCCCTGGTGGTGCTGAATTCTCTCCTCCTCACCCTTTCACTCCCCATACAAAGGGGAAAAGAGGAAACATTCCCAAGCTAGGGATATGGAAATCTGGCTCCATTGGGCGGTTTATTGGGATTTCAAGGCTGCTGGAGCTCACTCACATGGAACTGCTGATCTGCTGCACTTGCTGTGGCGTCAGCGCGAAGGCAAAGCAGGTTTCTCGAAATCTCTGACTGTTATCTGAGGCTGCAGGAGAACAGAGAGCATCAAAACCGGCCGAGACAATCAGTCAATCATTAAATCAAGTGTCTACATATCTAACACACGTTTTTATGGCCAGACCAGCAGTGTGAGGCACATCTGTTTCTCTGAACAGCTTTAGAGCCAATGAGGAAGTTGCCATTGAAAGCCTCCTGTAAATAAAAACACAATGAACAAACTTTATATGCCTATAAAGTGTACATTAAAATAGGGACAAAGATAACAGCAGAGCTGAGGCAAATCAAGGCTTTTTATCACTGTAATTTCACGTCAAATGTGCTGGGATATTAAATAAAAATGTATCTTAGGACTTCTCATCCATCACTTTTTTTATTTCCCTCAGTGCACTAGATCGTGGCTTGGCCTGTAAAAGTTCACAGAGGGGCTGAAGCTCAACACATGGGACATCTCACAACTCAGTCTGGTATTTTATGGACTTAAAGGCACCAAATATATCTGTAACAAGCCAAGAACTCGTGAGATCTGCAGCTATAAAGTCTGATTTAGAAGCCTTTCCACTCTGTGCCACAGCGTTCCAGAACCGAACACTGCTCAAGAGCAAATGCTCCTGCTGGAAATTAATGTTAAATATCTCTAAAATAGTGCTTTTAGCTAAAACTCAGCCCTTCACAGGGCCACCGCAGCAATCAAAATGGTTTTTTAAATAATAAATTAAAAGAAAGCATCAGCTCCACTCAATCTCACTATTCTTAGTAATTTTATAGGGTTCTGAACAAGTATCCTGTGCATTATCACTCAATAAATTCACCGTTTTTTGGTTTACTATAACGCACTTCTTGACTCATCCCTGAGTGACAGCTGAGTGAACACTTCAGGGTGAGACACGAGAGATTTTGCTCCAAGCAGCGCGTGGTGGGCTGCAACCAACAATAGCAAAGGCACTGCCTGAGCGTAAACATTACCAGCAGCAGCCTCCCAAAATCACATTTCTATCCTTCCTGCCTGACAGCGCTGCAAAATCCTTCCATTTTTCCCATTATTTGCTGTTGCTCCCGAGCTGGATGAGCAGGAACAGGGAACAGAAAGTTGCTGTTTGGAACAGCACAAGGGATCTTTGGAAAAGCACGAAGTTTTATAAATAACTTATATTTTGAAATGCGTACATTTCCCCCCAGCCAGCACAATGTCTGCAGGAAATACAAACACAATGTACACAATTAACAATGAAAACCTGCTTTCACATGTGCTCTTCGATAGAATTTGACACCCATTTTTAGCTATAAATGGAAAGATCACAATTACAGACTCCAATTAACAAAAGCTGAATTAGCAAAGCTAATGCACTGCAGAGAAATGAGGGAATTCCAGTTATTATTTCCTAGTTTTCCACGGCTTTACCTGCTGGGTTGATTTTTCTCCCAGGTGATATTTGCTTTAGCCTGGAAATTGTCAACTTTGGCTTTATTAGAAAAGTCCTGGAAGGTTTTTGGGAACTTTTGGTGTGAACTCCAGCACTTTATTTAAAAAACTGCTGCCCATTTAACTAATGCCACCTTCATTTAAAGCTTAATTATCAAGGGAAGTCAACCAGCAGCTACCAAAATTCTAACCCTGCATCTCCCAAGCTTTTCCCTTTCCCCTGCCCATCTTTGTGCTTGGTTTGGTTCTGCAGCAGCTCCAGTTTAGGGAATCCAGCAGGGAAATGGGCGCAGCAGGAAAACTGTGACACAGTTTGGTCCAGAGGTTCACATTCAATCCTTTTTCCTCTGCTCATGTTGATAAAAGATTTATTTTTACTAAACAGTGACATGAAAAGAGGGGTTTGAACTTCCATATTCATAGAATCGCTGAATTTTTAAGGTTGGAAAAGACCCCCAAGATCACCAGGTCCAACTTTTGACTGAACACCCCCTTGCCAACTAAATCAAAACTTGATTTTTGAGCCCTTCCAGGGTTGGTGATTCCACACTTCCCTGGGGAAGCTGTTTCAATACTTAACTACTCTCCCAGGAAAGAAGTGTCTCCCAATATCCAGCTGTTGGATTGGTCAAATTAAAGCCTTTATACATTTATTTGGGAGAAAATTTGGGAAGGACATCCCTGAGCGCTGCCATGGGAGCTTTCCCCACTGCAGCTCTCCTCACAAGCCATGCCAGGACAGAAAACAGCTTCTGCTTGAATCAAAAACTGAATAAAAAAAAGGCCTCTGACATTTCTTCTTGAGATTTGGGGGGTTTTTGGTCTTTTCAGTGTCTTTTGTGCAGTTAACTCTGCATCCTCAAAGAGGAGACTTGGCAAGGGCAGGGAGTGACAGGACAAGGGGTGATGGGTTTAACTGAAGGAGGGCAGGGTTGGATGGGCTATTGGGAAGGAATTCCTGGCTGGGAGGGTGGTGAGGGGCTGAGATGGAACTCTCAGAGAAGCTGTGGCTGCCCCTGGATCCCTGGAAGTGTCCAAGGCCAGGTTGGATGGGGCTTGGAGCAGCCTGGGACAGTAGAAGGTGCCCATGGCAGGGGTGGGATGGGATTTCAGGTCCCTTCCAACCCAAACCCTCCTGGAATTCTGTGCTGTGCCCTTGTCTCCCTAACTGTGAGCAAAGCCTGGGAGCTGCTGGATCCCTGATCCCAGAGCTCCGCTTCCCTGGAGAGCAGCACTGCCGCCCCCATGCTCTCCATACGTTGTTTTGTGTACAGCCCTCGCTGTGATTACCACGGGAGCACGGCCAAATTGCAAAGAGGGATGAAAAAAAAAACTGTTAATTAGGCAAAGATGCTCCAAAAGGCAATCAAAATATTTCAAAACTCTTGACAGACTGAGCAGAACAGGCAGAGGAAGACAGACGAGAAGCTACATTAAACTACAACGGAGTTATGGTCAGGCTCCTCAGCACTCTGAGGACACAACTCTGCCCCTTGGACATGGAGCTGCATCCAAAAGGGAGATGAAATCCGAGTTTTCTTTGCGGCTTTCTCTAATCTTCTCCCTTATCAGCTTTTCATGCCCGTATCTTGTCCTTCTAGATCTGCTTACCCTACAAATGATGCATGAAAATCCCACCAAACCACATGAAACAGAGCTCATTGAGCAGCTTTTCCATCAAACACTGAGCTTCCATCTTTATCTCTGCCTCCAACTCCTCTGTTCCCAAAGACTTGAGATTTTCCAAGGCAGAGACATTGGGAATCTGGAATTTCAGAGCGCAGAAAAGCTGACAGATTTCTATTAATTCATCTGGTGTATCTGCTGTGTTTAAAACACCAAACAGATCCTGGCAAGTCAAGCACATCATTTACTTTTAAAGTTCTGGAGGATGATTAAAACCAGAAACACGCAAATATATCGTTTTAGACAACAAAATCATTCTGATGGCTACAAACACAATGGTACTCTGCAAACAATCATTACTATTTAACAAAAGAAAGGTAAAAATAGATCTGCAATTGAAAACCAAGTGGATGAAAATAGAATTTATAATCCAATAAAGCTGGAATCAAGCCAGGACAACAGAGTTAATATGGCCATTCTTCAGAAAGATGCCAGGAATGTTTTTGGGGGGCTGGGTTTGTTGTTTCTTTTCCATAACTATGATTTATTAACTATTAAAACTTTTTCTTTAGCACTGTGACTGGAACAGAGCTTGGAAGAGTCAAGAGTGCAAAATGCCTAAAAAGTTACAGAGTTTCTTCTCCCGAGCTCTTCTTTTCCTAATTCACTCTCACCATCATTTCCTGAATTATTCCAGGCTTACCTCACTCCAGGAATGATCCAAACAGCACGTGGGATTGGTACAGATTAACTGAGGGACACAATTATGCCTTGCTGGTTGGGGATTTTCTTAAAACGTTTTACTGAGGGAAAAAGTTTTCAAAATTTGAAGGAAAGCTGTTTTAATACACGGCATTCACAGGGCCAAACCACTTAAAATCCCATAGGAATATATTTTAAAATATATATACACACACACACAATGTATATATATATGGGGGGGGGTGTGTGGGTATATATATATATTAAAATATATGTATCTACACACAATCAATAGATCACCTGTTCAATAAACAAAAATTATACAGAAAAGACATTTTCTACTAATTCTGCTCTTTATTTTGGAAAACCCCTCCAGCACCAGAGTGAAAAAAAGAACCCGGCTTGAGTGGCTGCATTTTCTACAGCTCTAAAAATATTCTGTTCCACCTCACCAGTACCCAGGGCTAAAAATAGCCACACAATCTTTCTGCAGTAAAATACCTCTTGCTGTCTTGAGAAAAAGCCACTCTCTGAATTTCCATTCAGGCACAAACACCTTCAAATCTTTCACGAATTTTCTGGGATCGCAGAGCTGAGGTGGTGACGCTTCCTAATGCAGCTGAGCAATAAACTGAGGTTCACCTTCCCACCATCATCATCCAGTGCAGATTATTAAATATTGGAGGGAATATATTAGAGAGAAAGGCTTGGACTAAAATTAAATTTGTACTTTACCCCGCAAGAATTACCTAGGGTATCACTTAATGGGCCCATTCCCAATGATTCCCAATAACTGTGTAATTTTATTTCCAAAGGCAAAAACAGTTGTGTTAAGGAAGAGTATGAGGAGTAGAAGAAATTTTTGCTGCATGCTGTAAGAAAAACAAGAGATGCCTAATTGGTTATTCACTAACCTAACAGTCTGGATTAGCTAAATTTGTCAAAATATTAACCTGAAATACGGAATAGCTGCCTGTGACTTCCTCATGAGGGGCAGCTCTGCTCTCTGTGACCAGGCCCAGGACATGAGGGAAGCGGAGTGAGGGGTTTGGGATGGATTTCAGGGGAAGGTTTTTCCCCCAGAGGGTGGTGGGGCACTGCCCAGGCTCCCCAGGGAATGGGCACGGCCCGAGGCTGCCAGAGCTCCAGGAATAGGGGACAACGCTCCCAGGGATGCCCAGGGTGGGATTTTGGGGTGTCTGTGCAGGGCCAGGAGCTGGACTGGATAATCCTGCCGGCTCCTTCCCAGCTCAGGATATTCCCCAGTTCTTGCTGTTCCTCCCCAGACAGGTGAGACACCTCATTTTGCTTTTCCTTTAAACAACAGAAGGCATCGCATCAATTTATGCTCAATCCTCTATCGAACGTCGCTGCCGAAAATGCAATCCCTGCCTCCCAACCAGACCAAAACGAGCGTGCTTACATGAAGGCACAGAAAACAGTGAGCTTTGAAAATGTTAAAATTCAGAGAGGCTTTGAGCCCGGCTCGAGGGCAGCAGAAGGCAGGAAATCCGTAACACAACACCACAGCGCGGCTCCTCCTCGCTCCGGCTGTCCGGAGCCTCCCGCACCGCTCTGCCCGGGGCTCATTTATCCAGCTGTGCTTGGAAGCAGGAGCCAAGGCCGGGTTTGAGCTCTAATGGCTGTGGAGAAGCACGATCCAAGTGGGTCTGTGGGAGAAAAATGCTGAGAGGATCCAGCTTAATGGGGGATCTCCTCTCAGGATGCACCATGAGGCCTTCAAAGCCACCCCAATTTCTGGAGTTCCGGGGTAACCGAGTGTTTATTTACACGTCAACACTTCCTGCCTCTGAACCACAACCTCGCGGCCCCAAGCTCTGTCATCTTCTAGAACCACCATCCACCATTCCCTGCACTTCCTGCTGCCATTAAACGCAGTTGGAGTGAGCAGGATGGGGCTGGGCGCAGCCAGATCCCTCCTGGAGCCACCCTTTCCCTGGAAAAGCCTCTCAGCCATCACTCCAGCCATGCCAAAGCAGGGCTCAGCATCCCAATATCCAGTAGCTGACATCCCTCAGCCATGCCCTACACAAGCTGTGGGATTTTCAGGAGCTCTGAGCTCACGTCCAGCACCAAGAGAAATCCCAAATTCCCACAGCTTTTTGTCACACCTTGGCCATTCCACTTCATTTCAGTCACTTATCACAAATGGATGCTGCATCCTCAACCTTTCAAAACACTTCAAAACTCCTTGAGGGGAAGAATTTTAGTAAACGCCCAAATCCTTCTTTCCTTGACGAGCTCTTCTCCCACCTCCACCTCAGCTGTGCCCACAAACACCCTGAGAAAAGTGAAATGACAGGGCCACGTTCTCCACCTTGGAACAGATGAGAAACTGAACCCTGGTTCTGGTCAGCTGCTGCATTTATCCCTTCAAATAATTTTTAGATTCTGTTCAACTCACAGTTAATCCTCAGGAGGAACAGGCAGAGCCACCCTGGGGGTGGGAAAGGAAGGGAGTAAAGAGATGTGAAGGAGCTTATTTGAAATTGTGCCTAAATATATACATGAAAATAGCCTGGAAATACTCCAAGGGCTACAATTAATCCATAAATATTATGTATTTTATAACTCTTTCTGATATGTTGTATAAACAGAATACAGAATAGATCAGCTGGAAATTATGTGCAATTGGACAGACATTTATGTTTGATTATTCTTTAAATCAGTCATGGGGTAGAGCATTTCTGAAGACCTGCAGGAAGATCAGGGGACACTCTCATGCCAGCATTCCATGCCCAAACTCTCCGTTCTCCCAACCCACCTCTGTGGATGGATTCCAACTCTCCTCTCACCCTCCTGGGGCCGTGCATCTCCACATCCATCATTTTTCCAGAGGGAAGGAACATCATTGGATCCTCCTTACCCAAGTTCAGCCCCTTGATTCCCTCAGACACCTGAACTGTGTCCCACAACTCAAATGCTGCTTTCAGGATTCAATATTTTAACTTTTATTCCTAAAGCACCAACTCAGACACTTCAAAGGAGCAGCACAAAGTCAGCACTACCACATCCCTGCATGGATCCTGGTTCTGGAGAAGTTTTCCTCTCAACAAGAAGGTTTTTCTCCTCAGGCACAGCGCAGGATTGTTGGGGTGTCCTGTGCAGGGCCAGGAGATGGATTGTGTTCCTTGCTCCTCATAACTCAGGATATTTTATATTCCCTATGATTCTGTGGAAGCCAAATGGCTTCCCAGCTCCATTCGCAGCAGAGCAGCCGTGTCTGGAAACATCCACATCCTGTCAGGGCCTGGAATCTCGGTACATCCACATCCTGTCAGGGCCTGGAATCTCAGTGACCTCAGCCCTACGCACGAGGAGATTGAGCAACCAGCTGAAGAGAGCCTCAATAAATGACACTCCTTTCCTTTAGCACAGGAGTTACCCAGTTGGTTAAAGCTCTCTCAGGCTTCAAAGAAACATTCTTGACCGTGGAAAGCTTAACTTGAGGCACAGTACGTGGAAATCCAAAAAAGGAACCCCGAGCGCACTGTAATTCCAGTGCAGCCCCGGCACAGAGCTGATATTTCACCCCATTCTTGCACAGTGAAAAGCTGCAGGGCCGGAAGTCAGAGAGCTCAAAGCTTGAGTTGAGAATATAGTGTTTTGTTGAACTTCCTCCCACAAAGTACATTTCAAAAAATAATAAACACAGAAGACAGTAAAAGCGTGACTTTCATATAAACCATAATAGCAATTGCACGGAGCAAGAGATCAGCTCGCTGATAGAGAAAAAGGAGAAATACTTGCCAAACAAAACTTTCTTGTTTCCAACCCAGCTTTCTCGTGCACTGAATTGTTTAATTGTTTAATGGATGTACCTTGAACTACAGGCACTCTAAAGATTGTAGGCGGCTCAGTTGCAAGATCTGACTCCATGTCCGAGGCAGCAGGATCACTCAGAGCCAAAGGAAATTCATGGTTAAGTGCAAGTCAGGAGAACAAATGCTGGCTGGGGAGCATGGACTCAATCTCTGAGGAGGGAAATTCTGCTGCTTGGAGAAATCCTGGTGGTAGAGCCCAGAAATTAAGAAATTAAACTGAGACCTCCATCCAGAGAAGCCTCAGTAGAGGCACTGGAAGCTGTGATGGAGCTGGTACCTGGAGTCTGGAATTCTGCTGGCTCTGAGGGATAATGACTGATCTGTGCCTCTTCCTTCCAGGAGGCTGCAGGTAAAAATTCTGATTTCTCTGGCTCAGATCCAACTTTCAGTGCTGTGTTCATATCACTGAGAGCTGAAGCACAGCAAATAAACTGCAGGATGATGATCCTTCTGCCATTTGGACTGATTTTAAAGAGGAGGAGAGCTCACAGCCTCTTTAATCCTTTCAATTGGAAAAAAACAAAGCTTCATTTCCCTTACAGGTAAGTAAAGACCCCTAAGCCAGTTAAAATGTTTTTTGGAACGACTACACAGCTAAAGCAATTAGGAATGACATTTGCTGTAACAAGAGGCATTTTTAAGATGTTGCTTAACTATCTCATGTCCCTTCCATAATCATCTGGCAAATTCTGGTCCTTGTTACTCACAGTAAACACATTTCACCACACAAAAGAGATCTTATCTTTGTCTTAGGAGTTACTTTTAGAAAATGTGCTTAAAAAACAACCAATTAGCAACGTCTGTGCTCTGGGGGCTGGAAATGGGAGAATTAAGTGAGAGCTGCAGCTTCACTTGACAAACAACCTAAATTCTCCTCTTGAAGAGATCCTACTAGAAAACAACAGAGAAGCACAGTAATAAGGCAACTTGCACACATTCCATCAAAGCCAGTGGACAGCTCTTCCTCCAAAAACAAAAAAAGCCATGGAATCACTTCACATGGTGGTTAACCACGGCACAGAGCTCAGCGCACACTCACCCACCAGCACACATTCCCAGAAGAAGGAGCTTTCCTGGCTGGCTTGGACACAAACCCACCCCATCTCGATGCTTTCTCCACTTGGCAGCGAGGGTGACTAATAAAACGTGGATCAAATTCAACAGCTCCACAGCAAATGAACAAATATCTCTTTGTCTCACATCAGCACTGTCCAAGGAAGGACTGGACGTGGCACTCAGGGCCTGGGCTGGTGACAAGGGGCTGATCAAAGGTTGGACTCCCTGATCTTGGAGGGCTTTTCTATCCTCAGAGATTCTGGGATTCAGCCAGCCACGCTCAATAGGTGCTGCTGAGAAGGGTGCAGATGGATAAATCCCCGCGTTCCATGGATCCAGCCCAGCAAGCAGCCAGCACATCCACGTGAATCCCAGGCCAGAGCTGCTCTCAAGTGGAAGAAGGTAACATCTACTTCTTCCTTTTGTTCCTGACATTACAAACCAGAGTTAGCAGATTTCATTTCCTGATCTGTTCCTCACATCAGCTGTGTGCTACCCACCCACACGAAATATTTGGGTACAGAATGCCTGTTCGAGTGCCCTGCTGGGCAACTCCCTGCCCTGAGGCTTTCTCCAATTAATGCTTCTCCAATCAACCGTCACTTCTCAAAGGGACAGAAAACTGTAGCAAACCTTCCCAGCTGGACTTGGGAACAACCAGGGACAATCCCACCCAAGGATGTGCTTTGCCCAGGTTTAGGTAATGACTAAAGACTCATTTCAGAAGGACCTGAAATCTGAATTACACAAATTCTCTCTCACACACATTTTCTTTCTCTTCCAGCAGGTTCCATTTCAAGCAGGCAGAGAACTATTCCAAACCCCACATCAGGTCATCAGTTCATCCTTGTGGGGGAGGGAAGCAGAGTAAATTCAAAAGTTCTTTATCCCTATCCCATGAGTAATCTGATGGGAAAAAGCAAGCAGGAGATGCTGAAACGCTGGCTGAATTCCAGGTTCTGAGTGTCTGCAGTACGATCTGCCAGCGGAAAACAAACCAGGGAATCTACACATTGGACACTTGAGGAAACCCACACTGCTGGCAGCACAGAGAAGGATGCCCAAACCATCTGGGGCAAATATCCTACAAATCATCCCAGACTTTGCAGCCAAAGTATCAGTAATACATGGAGAAAACGAATCCAAGTCTCAGCAGGGTGGGGAGGCCCCGGCACAGATCTCCCAGAGAAGCTGTGGGTGCCCCTGGATCCCTGGAAGTGTCCGAGGCCAGGCTGGACGGGGCTTGGAGCAGCCTGGGATAGGGGAAGGTGTGGGGATGGGACTGGATGGGCTTTAAGGTCCCTTCCAACCCAAACCATTCCAGGATTCTGTGATATGCACAGACACTGAAGCTCTTCCCTCAAATGCTCAAGTGAAAAAGGCTTTTTAACAGGATTGCTTCAGACAAACACAATTCCCACACAGAACAAAAGCCCCAAACATTCCTGAAGTTAACAGAAAGGACAGGGATTGCTTCCAAAGGTATCCACTTGGAATTTCATTTCCATTTTCTTACCCTGACACTCCACAAAGGGGAAAAATATCCCATTGTCCATCAACTCCTGAGGCACTGAGACCTGGCAGGGAGCGAACTATGATCCCTGCATTTGGGGCTGCTCTGTCAGACAGAGCTGACAGCAAAGTGCCTTTCCCACATGCAGGAATCAATGCACACCATCATTCCTGCACTGGAATGTCTTGTGGAAATTACAGCCTTATTTTGAAGTATTTATAATGGAAAAGTGATGAGACACATACTGAGCACCTAATTAGCTCATACCACCAGCACTGCCTGGAATGGTTATTAATCAATTAGGGTTTAGATTAAAGCTAAATAGATACAGTGCACCTCTGGAAAGAATACCTGAACCAGAAGATTAAATTACCAAAATCTCTCTGCTTTTCCTTCAATTACAGCAGCTAAACCAAAAAACTATGCAAACAACTGTGCCAGATCCTTCAGAAATGCACAGACAACCCTCAGCGCTCACACATCAGGCCTCCCATGTCCCCACAGCCCTTCAGACTGTCACTGCAAAGTACCTGCTCAGCTTTGTTTACAAGGGATTTCTTCTGCAAAGGACTTTTTTTCTCACTCACCCACCCTCTCTCCCCAGATCTCCTCTCACAAATCTGCTCCTCCTACCAGCAGTGAATCTCTCCTGAGGTTTCCAGCCAGCAGAAGGTTCCAACACACGAGCAGCCCCTCAGAAATCACCAGGACTGCTGCATTTAGGCAATATTTAAGAGTATTAAAAGTCAACCATGCTGTGAAGTGCTACGTGGAGCCAGAGAAATCACGCATTATATAATGCTCTGGAAGCAGCAGATTCTTCTCAGCAGCTCCACCAGTGATTTATACCTTCGTACAAAAATCAGCTGCAAGAAAAGTAGCCACAACTGCAAAAGAACCACAAGCCTCCCTAGATTCAGATGTTCAGGCTGTAATGGATCCAGCAAAATTTCCAGCCTGGCATTCCTTCCCAGCACGGATGAGAACATTTTAGAAGCTTGATGGATTTGGGGGTAGTTTTGTTTAGTTTGGGGTTTTTTCTAATAATGAAACTCTGTGGTTTATAAGAACTACTGAAAGCAGACTGGGTTTTTTTTTTCCTCTAAGATTTAGTTTGTTTCTTGCCAGAGTCCCCCCTTAAAAATAACGGATGTTTAAACCATATTTAGAGGCTCAGCTAAAGCAACTAATGAGTGTTACGTAAGATGTCTCTCCATGTAGAACAATCTGTTCCAAAAGTTACCAAAAATAGCAATTCTCTAAACACTGGTGTGATGCAATATTTAACCAGTTGCTGCACCAGCAGCTGAATTTGGCCATTACTCCCCAAAACCAATCAAGCGCCGTGACGAGGTTTCCTTACCTAGGCTGGTAGGTTTGATCAGCTCATCCAACAAGTCATAAAAAGGGAGTTTCTGCAGTTTGATGTCGGGGTGCACGGGGTGCAGGGCCGAGGTGAGGTGGGGCAGTTCCAGTTCGTGTTTGGGTCCCAGGAGTGACACGGGGAGCAAGGGGGACGTGGCGGGGTGGCCGTCGTAGCCGAGCTGTGGAATGGTGGATGGCGACAGCGTGGCCGGCATGGAGCTCGAGTGCACGCTGGGGATGGACAGGTCTGCTGGGGTCATGATTTTCTGGGGGAACCTTCTCCTATAGAGTTCTTTGATTTTCATCTGGACGGCGGGGCTGCAGCCAGCTTTGAGCAAGTGCAGGGCTTTCGTCAGCAGTTCGTGTTTGCGGCCGTGCTTGTTCCTCCCCGCGTAGCCCAGCAGCACCTGCAGTTCCGAAACTCGAAGGCTCATAACCATTTGCTTCAAAGAAACAAAACAAAGAATTAATACTCGACTTCCAGCACCCTCACCAACGCTCGAAAGCGCCTGAAGCCCACTAAGAATGAAGTTTTTAAAGGCACGGTGCCACCGCTCTACCCCCTTTTCCAATGCTCACAGGTATTTATTTTAAAGTCTGCAATGAGGGATTTTTAAAGGCATTTCCATTCTGTGGGGAAAAAAGCCGAGAAAAGGACAAGTTGCCAGTGCAAAATGAAAGTTGTAACTCTGATTATTCTTTAATTACTTGCTAGAATCTCTGATGCTAACAATTTTTTATTGCTCTAGCTGGATGTAAAAGAAGTCATACATTGACAATACCCAAGCTGCGCCAATCCTCCACTCCCAAGTGCCTCCCTCACTTCGTGCCATGCAGCAGAACTAATCCACACAGGTTCAAAGAAAGGAGATAAATGACATTAAAAAGAGAGTGAATATAATCCCACTTGTGTGCAACCCCACGCCATCATTCCTGGGTTAAACGAAACTTCTTCCCATTCCATCTCTGCGCTCTCCCATCAGAGCTGCGTGTCCTGTTTTGGATGGGGGAGCTGGGCTTTGCCGTCTATTAATTAGCATCTTCATTAACACAGCCACTTAGTGTCTCCCAATATGATCTAATGAATCAAACTGGTACAACTTGTCACCTGTTTCACTTCCCCAGGAACTGAGAAAAACACTTCCCAAACCAGTGAAACCAGTAATCACCAGTGCGCATCAACCGGGCAGGCAGGAGCTAGAAAAATCAACTTCAGGGCCTGGTTTTTATTGAAAAATGTATTTCAGTGCTTGACAGGGGCTCGTTCATCATCAGAAGGCCTGAGACATCAGCTGGAATGACGATATTCCTGCAGAATTTTGGATTCCCAAGGAATCACAAGAAGTGAAATGCCTAAAACCCACTGACATGACCGGCTGCCCTTCTGCGTGAAATACTCTGAATATTTTGTAGTCAATCCCAAAAGAATCAATTCCAAACAATACTTGATGTAAATATTTGGGACCAAAGCAGCTAATGCAGCACACGAGGGTTCTGCAATTTCCCAGCCACTGAAGGATGAAGACCCAAACTAGAATTTGAATTTGGAATCTCTGAATTTGACTACAAATGCTCCCATCCTCTCTGGTCCTTCAAACTGTGCAAGGTATTCAGACACAAACACTGCTCTGATTTAATCCACATCCATTCTTAAACCTCAAGTGCCAAGATTAGAAAGGTGCTACCCCTGGCTTTAGCAAAACCAGCCCGAAACTCCCATCACTTCCTCAAAGCTCCAGCACCTGCAAGAGATCTTCACTGCCCAGGTGTCCACAGGAGGTTCTTCCCTCCACTGAAACTGCTCCTGTTATTTAAAAGCCCTAAACGAGATGATTCATGTCTCTAATGAGGTTTGCACCAGCCACACAGAACTCCAATTTGCCACAAGATTTCTGCTCTGCTGACCCACAGCACCAGAGCTCAGGAACCTCGCTGCAAAGCCTTGCTGCAGCCTTCCACAAACCCTTCAGATAGAAATGGAGTTGGTTTTTTTTCCCCTGAATACCCCAAGAACCTTCTTCACACTTAACTGTGGGACTGTCACAGAGCTACTAATGAGAACAGACGAGGTACTTGGTAAGAAATGAAGATGTCTTAAAAGAATAAGGCATTTCAGTTCCAATCTGAAGTGTTGACAGCTGAAAGGAAAGTGAAACAAATAGATTTGAAACATGGAAAAACACTATTTATAATGCTTTACAAACACTTCTTCAACAGCATGAGGAGTTACAGCTGAAGGGTTTAATGCCATCACCATTAAAAGTCACTTCCTGAACAGCCAGAACCTCTCAGAGCTTCACTCTGTTCTTGTTTTGTAATAAACTCACGGCCCCAGCTTGCAAAGAGCACAAGAGGATTAAGAAATAATTGAGGCAACGGAGACGCTCCTGCTCCATGTGGGATGGTTTCCATTTTTAAGGTAAAGGCGAGCTGGAATGAGCATACAGAACACAGGGTCCATGGTAGAGCCAGACTCGAGACCAAAACAAACAAAATTCCCACATCTTCCCCACCCTGGCGCATTCCTCGCGCAGGAGGACAAGAACAATTTTGTTTGCAGTGTTCAGGGCACCGACAGATCCATCCTTAAAAACAGCAGCGAAGCCTTGTGGGTTTATTACACTTTCACACTTTGTATATAAACCTTTCCTCCACAACAAAGAGAGGCAATGCCTTAAACCATCCCCACCTCGCACAGGGCTTGGCCAGGGGATCGTATCCCTCAGGGGCACCACGAAGCCGAGCTGGGAAAAATCTCCCACAACACGAACGGGAAAATTCCTGTCCACTCCTCCAACCCAGTTGTGCTTTATTTGAGGACACAACCCAGCTCCACGAGCAGAAATCCAAGCCCTCTCCAGGCTCTGATCCCTTGGTCCATGGCATCGTGACCCTGGAACAGGCAGGATAACACAGCAGGGAAACAACCCAAGCGCTGGCAGACACACCAAGTAAATACACGAAAAAGCTGCAATTTCTCACGTTTTCTCTGTCACATCTCACCGCATCACAATCCCAGCCCCTCGCTGGCTCACTCGCAGAGGCAAAGCTGAAGGGCGAAGACACAAAGCGTTTTGCTTCAGGAAATCTCGCTTTCCTTTCCTGTTGCCTGCAGCAGTTTAGCAGGAAGATCACTGGCACCTGCCAGGTGCAAAGCCCACCACAAAGAGCCCTTCCCCAACAAACAACAGCGAATACCCGCAGTGCAAATACCTGCCCCCACCTCTGGCTGCTGAGCAGAACTGCCAAAATGTTTGGACTTCGCTTTCCCGACAGGAAATAAAGTAACAAAACAACAACACGAAGCTGAACTGCAGAGAAATAAAAGGATATGCACAGCTCCCAAGGACTGGCTGCAGAGAAATCCTACACGCTGCAATTCCAGGTGTTTAGTTATGGGAATACCCCTTCTGACAAACATCCCAGCAGCGCACAAGAAATGGACGTTATTTAGCTCTAAAAAGGTTGAGTTTTTCGCCACTCCGTTTCAAACTGGTTTCCAGCGAATCCCAGCATCAAACATGCGCTGGTATTGTGTATTTTGGTACCCAGGGAATACCCAGCATCCAAAGAGAGGACGAGGTTGGGGAGAAACATCGTTCAGAGAGTAAAAGAGGCGGAAGCAGCTTTCCAGAAACCCGACTCAGCTCGGGTTGGTGGCACATTTCTGTCCTGACTCCCTGTAAAGTCTTTCCTGGAGTGAAGGAGGGAACTGTGATCTCTGAACACACATCTGACATTTCCTGCTCGACAACACAACACGAACACGTGTTCCCCCACCAAACCTGCATTAGTCACGGATTCCTTATCCGCGCTCCCTCTCCAACATTCTCATCCCAACTCTGACACCACAGCCCGTCCTTCCCAAATCCCTCAGGGAATTTTGCTGCCATCAGACAAGTCCCATAATTGCCTGTGTGAGGTGGGAAAGAGGCCAGGTTCTTTTCCCACCTCCCACTTTCCAGTGTTTCCAGCCTGGGCCATTTTTCCGCCTGTGTCATCTCAAGCATTTGATGCCGTTCCCGCTGCCGCAGGAGCATCCCCAATTTCTGTGTGTTGAGGAAACACTCTGGAACAACCCACCTGGAAACAAGGAGAATTCCCTGCTCCACATCTACTTCAGATAACCAAGAAGGTTTGGAAAAAAATAGTTAAAGTATGTGAGAGCAATCCACGGGCAGCACTGACATCATTCCCCACTGCTCTCCGGTGCTTATCCAGAGGAAAGGGATGTCCTACCTACAGCTCTTTTCCAAAATAATCATTACATTTTTTTAAAAGCTATTAGAGATGGAAATTGTTTAAGGTAAGAATCATTTACTTTGATTTTCTCTGCAACGGCAATAGCAGAGATGAAATCTTGGCTTTCCACACAAGCCCAGTTGCTCCACCCAAGGAAAGATTCCCAAACTGGGCAGATTCCTGGCTCAAGGAATTCCAACCCTTAGCACAGGTTAACAGGTCAGAGCAGGGCAAATTGTTTTCAGCAATCACATCTCGTCTCCATAACCTACCAAAGTTGGGAATTAAGCTTAAAAATAAATAAAAGCTAAGTGTTGGTGCCTGTGGATAGAAATTCCCTGGATAACCTGTGGCTGGTCTCCCAGGCACTGATTATTCAGGGAAACGAGTGGATGCAGGCAGGGAACATCATCCCTGGCCTGGAAAACACAGGGAGGTTTAAAGTCTGCTTCGAAATGCAGGAGGAGGAGCTGCAAGTCCTGCTGCTGGAGAAAGATCAGCCCCAGGTTATCTGCTGAGATCCAACACCACACACACAGAACCTGCATTTTTTCCCCCCCCATTTTCAGAAGGGAGGGATTTGTCCAAGAGGTGAAAACCAGGCAGAAACCAGTATTTATTTACATTTTTAATAAACTGAGCAGTGCCCACAGAGTGATGGACAAGACTGAGCATTTTTCACCCACCCAGCAGCACAAGAACTGTCTTCAAAACAAAACATTCAAATCCAACAGTTTGATCCACGTTTTTTAGAAAAGATATTTCTCCATCTCCAGTTATCAGCCCCAGGATCTATCTGGAGAATCCAACAAGTTATTCCTGGGTGATTATGATAAGCAGAAGCAGGGAATAAGCTCCAAAACACATTCAAATGATTTGCCAGCACAACAAGAAGCATTTGGCTGAGGCCCACACCACATTCTGTGCCTGAAGCAATCCGACAGGTCCTCCCCAATCCTCCAAGCATTAACACGAAAGGTAAAGGGGGAAAAAAATAGGAATGAAAAAAAAAATCACCTCAAACCCCAGTCAAAAGATGGGAGAGAGTAAGTAAAAGGAGAAAAAAAGGAAATGAGATCACCTATTATAAACAGCAATTTCAGGCAGTGACAGTGGACTTCTTGCTATTGAAAACACAGTGATTAACTTCAGTGATCTTTGAGTAATTAAGAGCCATTATGACAGAAAAGAGCAAACTCTTTAGCGAATTCCTTCAAAGGTGAAGGACAACACAAATGGAAATTTCCCCCCTATGAGAAAGGAATTCCATAATCACTTCCAAAAGGCAGGTAAAAAAAAAAATAAAAATGTATCTTTAGTCTCTAATAAAAGCAACGAGGAAGTGTTAGATGAGTATGGAAATGGTTCTGAATTAATCCCAGTAAACTCCAAGCCCCAGCTGTAAAAATACAGCTCCTGCATGCTCTGAGCAGCCTCTTTAACTCCTGAGAGCAATTTTCTGCAGAAGGAAGCTCTCTGTGCTCAGACTAAACTCCTGCCTTCTCTGATATTTAACATTTGTGGAACTGAACAATCACGAAGGCAAAAATATCCCCGTTTGTAATAAACCACGTTCCCCAGCCCTAAATTCCACCTGCGAGGCTCACCCAAGGAAGCTCTCGAGGCTGAACTAGAAAAACTGAACTCGCTCTCCCGAAAACCTGCAAGAGGGAGCGAAACAAATCCCAGGAAGCTCGAGTGCCTCGGTGACAGGCTGCGACTTCCTGCATTTGTCTCAGGCAACCAAAACAGCCACAGGTTGAAGTCCCTGTAATTCAAACCAGAGAGGAGGCAAAGGCACAGAAGAACGGTCATAAATATGCAACATCCTCCCAGCTTTAAGGAAGCTACTGGGTTTCAGCAGGAAAAACTCTTTTTGCTGGAGTGGGACCTCCAAGGCCTTGGGAATGAAGGCAGCACTACAGGAACAGGTACAAGGCAGTAGCAGGTACAAATATTATTTGCTTTCTGTTGCACACACACAAGAGGATTGAGTATTTCTTAGTCAAAGAAATCTCTATTTACACGGTGTATCAGTGCTCATAAAGGACGTGTGGTAATGGTAGGAGCAAATCTACTCATTTGAACAGCTGGCAAGAAAACCAGGCTTGAAACCAGTAAAAATCAGTCAACAAAATGATGCTGGAAATGCCAAAACAGCCTGGGCAGAGCTGCTGATGGCACCTCCAGAGATCTGGGCTTCCTTAAGCTCAAACTGCATTCATGATTTTCCCCAAGTAATGTATTCCCTGCCACGGCAGCTGAGAAAGCGCCCATAAAGCTGGAGCCACCAGGTGTTATTTACCTCTGCAGGCTCACAAACAAGAGATTTCCTTGTGAATTACATGGCTGCACATCTTTTAATAGAAACATTATGACCCTTGAACCAACCTACCTGAATGATGAAGCTTTTTCAGCCTTAATGATTCTGTGATTGGGCAATTTTAAGCTCAGATGCTACAACTTTAAGCTCAGTGCTAACACTAAGAATCTGTCAGGGAAGAAATCATAAAAACCCCAGCAGCTCAGGAAGCTTCTGGAGAGGATCTCCCACTGAAATCCTTCTGTATCAGCCCATGGAAGCACATCGCCACTGAACGTGGAATTCCACAGGTAATTAATCCAAGGAACATTCTCCTCACCTGCTCTGGGCAAACACTTCTCCTTGTTTATATCTATTATGTTGGTAAAACCTGCCTAACCCCAAATTCAGTCAGTTTTAGGAAGATCAGTGATGCTGTTTCATACCTAACCACCAATAAACTGAAGCTGTAAATTCCAGCCAGAGCCCTCCATCTAATCCCACACCAGTGATGTCACCGAGCTCTTTGGGATGTCTGTCACTGCCTGGATTCAAACACCCCACAGTGATAAAAAGTACCAAAACTCGGTGACGAGTGACAGGATATTGGAAAAGCAAACACACAGGCAGCTCCAGCCCCCTGAACTGCTGCTGGTAACAGAGTTTGGAATTTTCAACGTAATCCCCCGTGTCTTAAAGGTTGTCTTATGCTTTTGGCAGACGCCTGTGGTATTTTGCTGTGCTCCGGGAGATGGGAAATACCTTCTAAAAGCGATGACACATAAAACCTGGCACATTAGCGCAGGCAATTGCCCTCCTAGACCTCCATTCCAGCCCTTTTCCTACAGGTTATTTCCTCTGGGAGGGAGATCCAGCCAAACTGGGTGACCACAGCCCCCAAATTCAGTGTTTGAACACTTAACCCTGCGGGGGGGTTTTTGGTTTGGTGACAACGAGGATGCACCAACCACGCCGGGCAGAGATGCTGGGGCAGGGACTTGCTCCAGCTGCGAGAGAGATTTGTTAGGAAAACTCTGCCAAGACTTAAGTCATGTCTAAAGTGGGTTTGATTTAAAGCAAGCCACATTTTATCTTAATCCGTAACGAAAGTTTTACCGGTCTCAGGAGATTTTCCCCGCTAGGTGAACGATATTATTACTTTTGGTATTAAATAAGGTTGCTGACACAGTGGTAATCTCCATTTTCTTGGAGACTCCAGGTTTTTTCAGCCACGCTCAAACTTAATTGTCCCTGGTGCCTTTCTCTTCGCAGCTGGGAATTCCGTGCTGGAATGATTTCCATGACAAGTAATGGCAGAAATACCAGTTTGGGAAATCCTGGCTCTGACACAGGAGCCTCTCTGCAGGCAAACAACTCACACCTAAGGCTGAGAGTGAAGACAATTATTTGGGAGAGGGTCATTGCCAGACAAATTTACTTTTTATGAAGAATGTTCCTCACTGAGCCTTGCTGGCTGACAGAAGAGCCAACTGCTATGGAATGAGGTGCAGAGGAGCCCCAGCCAGATGCAGCCAGATGTGCAAAGAGCTTCCTAAACACTCTCAGAATCACTGTGACAAAGGTTTACAGCGTTCTAACCAAGATACAACAACTGTCAGAGCACTCAAGAATAGCCTGAAATGCTGGCTCTTTGTATAAAAAAAGACAGGACCAAGAAGCCACGTGGGAGGTCACAAATTCACATTAATTTCCCTTCCCTCAGTGATTTAAAAACATAAAACATCCACTTTAGAATCAATTAACACAAAACAAATGGTCACACAAACTGTTTGAGTGATTTGGCATTTTACAGACAGGATTCTCCGGTCACACTCCCTCCCAGCCATCCTTCCCCAACACAACACCAGCGAAAAGCTCGGGTTCCTTTCTAAATATCTCAAATACCTGCATGAAGCACACGGAGCTTTTGCAAGTCAATTTTGAGGGAAAGCTGGAGAAGAATGCACCTGGAATTCCATGAATGCACTCACTGCAACGTGGATAAAGAGGCGGCTTCCAGGAGCAGCTTCCAGAGCCCCTTAGCAGCAGGACACACACCAAGACCAACATTCCTACGCCCAGGGTCTGATGTTTGCCTGCAAAGCTTTGTGAAGCACTGCTGCATCAACAAACGTTATCACTTGGCTTGTGTTTGTCAACTTCAAAATCATTGGATTAAAACTAATTATTGCCATAAGAGATGCAGATTTCCCTCCAAGATTTAAAAAAGAAAATCTTGTTCTTTTCTGTACCTCGCACAGTGATTTATTCCCCACGTGCCCTAAGTTATCGCCCAGTGCTGAAAAATTAGTTATCCACTAAAACTTTGCTCTTAATTAGCTCCAAATGAGATAACACTTCAAGATATGAGATTATGCACTCAAAGATATCCAAACTATCCACTTTTTTTTCTCCTCATTTGTCCCATTTTCTAGGATGTAGCACAGGAGACAGACTGCATCATCCCTGCCTATTATTCTGGTATCTCAAGAAGGTTTAATTAAGAATCATATTAAATTTGGATACTGATTTGCAAAGTACTGAACAGCAGGGTGAAGGCAGTACATAATTGAATCTCATTTCCCTGAAAAGTAACCAATGGCTCAGTTAATGCCCCAAGAGAGGGAAAACTGCAAAACTGGAGTGATCAGCTCACAATTCACACTTGAAAAAGAAAAAAAAAACCAAAAACCATGAAAGCCAAAATGGAACATAACAAAATGAATGTTTTCTTCTGGAATTTGAAGCAAAATTCCCTTCTGAGAAATGAATTCCCATTTTGGGTTTTGGGAAGTGGTTGGAGCTCAGGCCTTGTCAGTGGGTACCAGGGACCAAGATCACGGTGGTCACATCCATCCCATAGGATGCACCAGGATGTTTGGTTGGGATTTTATCTGGAATACAGAAAAGCTTCCAGTAACAGTCCAAAAACATCTTAAAATGGGGGAGGCAGGAAGGAAGGAAAGGCGGAAGGAAGGGAGAACAGGAAAACCACGAGATAAGATAAAACATCAGGTATGGGAAATAATAATTTACCCCTAAAAGATTCCCCTTCCCAAAGGAAATAAATCTGCTGATAACAAATCCCCCTGAAATACACTGGCCAAACACCCCATTCCCTTCTAGGAGCACTGAGAATAATAATTCATTACTACCAACAATTACTCTGAATTGTTATCACAGAAATGAGCCACGGAGCCACAAGTTCCCACCGCGCCAATAAGCTGAGAACAAGGATGCCATCAAGCAATCACCCTGGCATCTGCACGGAAAAAGCCAAGTTTAAAAGAAAGAGCTACTATTCCACATTTCTTTATTTCCTAAGGTCTTCAAACCCATGCACAGCAATTACGTCAGGCAGCCAGAGTACACGGCTTTTTTTTTTGTCAAAGCAGTCATATGGCAATAAGTCATCAAGAGTAATTAAAAGCTTGAAGAATCTTGAGAAATTGTCTATTTACATTCCAAATGTATGATATTTAAATAAAGGATTTGCACCTCTGAAATGTTTTTCCATTGTATTAGTTAAGAATGATATTGTTATATTAGAAGAATTATTGTCCCTTTCTATTTTATAGAAGCATCTACCTGCGAACCTACAGGTTCAGGATTTTAGGCACCAGCACCGAGAAACCACGAGGCTGAATTATTTCTTGCAAGCAACAAGATAATATAAAATTAGTATTTACACATCACATATTGACACTGATTAATTTTAAAGTGCTAAAATATATTTTATTATTAGAGAAATCAGAAAAACCCTTCTGTGATGTGAATCCAAGCCCAGGTGAGAATCCTGGCAGGGAGAAGTTGAGCTCCCATCGAAAACCTCCCTGAGCCCATCCTCAACCCAGTTCCCAGCGAGGCGGATTGGGGATCCTGGGTCAGTCAGTTAATGAGACACGGATGACTTCTCTGGCTGCTGCTGCCAGCACTAAAGAATCAGGGAGACTGTCAGGAATCCCAGGGATTTCATTCCAAGAAGCAGCACAGCTTGGAAGGAGAGCGAGGGGGCGGCAGCCGTGCCAAGGCCTGAATGCGGATCCCGGGGCTGGCGCTCAAAGAGCCCCGGGCACAAAGAAAGGGAAAGGGGAAAGCAGGAAGTTCAGTTTTTCATATCACCCACAACGCAGGGCTTCTTCCCACTATGTAAAAATGCAGAAAGATGACAGAAGAATAGCAGAGGAAGCAGATCTTCCTGCTTTTCTTCAGCCTTCAATGAGGAGAAAGAAAACGGTTTTGAATGAACGTGCAGCCAGAGAGAGACTGAGACGATGTATCTTAGGCAAGGCCTGAACTCCTGGCAAAACTGATCTGAACCCCACAATCCTATTTCACCCCTCAGAACGTGGGATACTCTGTCCTTCCAGCTTCCAGAGCCGTCCATGCCAGAAAAGTGCATTTTAATGTGTATTACCAGCGTGTTACCTATAGGCTCAAGCACGCAGTGAGTTAGAGCACTATATATACTCTGTATGCAATATTTTCCTGGCCCACACAGAGCACAGCAGGGCCTACAGAAACATGTTCCCAGTACTCTGGCACGTGCTAAGGACACTTGCTTGGTGGGAAGAGGGATATTTCATTTCCCAGTGCCCCAGCCCACCACCTCATCCTCCAGGTACTTTTTCTTACAATCCTTCTAAGACTGAATCTGATTAATTTATTCCCACAATAACCCCTACCCTGCATGGAAACAAACTCCTTGATGGAATGAGGGATCTTTTAGAAGCCAAGTTTCAGCCACACCTATGATTTAAAATCCGTGAAAACCACTGCAAGTAAACTCCGAGCAGGATCCTGCATTCACTTGGCTTCAGCCACGAGAATAAACCAGGACCCAAAGAGCTGCCTAAGAGAACTCTGATAGCAAAATTATCAAAATCCCAACCAAGTGAGAGTGGCAGAGGCGCAGTTTCTGCAGCACTGACTGCAGGTTCAAACACTCCCTCGCTTTTCCAAGCCTTCCTCCCCCCATTCCCATCCCACTCCCGGGGCAGAGGGAGGAGGATGCTCCACTCACTGCTCCTTTTCATCCGGACTGACCAAACGCTGCCCCACCTCATTAACCACCCTCCTCCAAATCCCACCCTGAATGGGAATTTGCATATAGACAAGTCCTTTGCAGCTCATTAATGGCCTCTGAATAACTCTGACACGTTCATGAATTTATACCCTGCCTGTCCCTTTCACACACAGGCACAGGGGCACGATGGATTATTTAGGGTCTCGTGACAAAACAAGGCATTTTCTGGGTTTCAGCAGAGAAATTCAGTAGGAATTGTCTTCACCTTTGCGCCTCCTGATCCACTCACCAGATAACAACATACAGCTCCGACTTCCAGGTAAGGATGTTCTAATTGCTTCACAACACTGCTTATATGTCAAAAGGAAAAATACTGGGGTGAAAATAAAAATAAAGGCATCGAGACATCATCGTGTGGGCCCAAGGAATGAAGGAGCCCATGCAGTTAATCAATTATTATTTAGCTCAAGCCCTTAACCAAACTGTGTGAATGTCCTCTGAAAAACCAAGGCATATTTTACCAAACTTTTTGAGTGAACTGAACATAGGAAACAAGTTCCAACACATCTCTGCTTCCCCTTAAAACAGCTTGGCACCACCTCAGAGTCCTCCATGTGTTTAAAAACAACAGAATAGCACAGGTCAAAGGAAACTATGAAAATCCAGTCTGCACACACAAGCTGAGTATTCCTCCAGCATTAATAACTTCTTTAAAAAAATAAAACCAGGCCCTAGATCCTCAGCTGCTATTCAAAGTTCTTCTGTTACCATCGTGGCTGAGCTGTTCCAAGAGCAAACAATAGAGGAAGGTCATGCGTGGAGTTCTGCACCGGCACCCTCAGCTTAACCTGTTCCTGAATGTCCAAGAAAACCCAGGGATCAGCAGGGTTTTAAGGATGACGCATCACTGGGAGAGCCCAGTTTAATGTCCATCGCTTCAGTGATGTCTGTGGGGAAAGCAGAGCAGCCAGCCCAGAGCTTTCCAGAGCTCTGGGGTGACCTTTGCCACAGCTGGGCCCAAGATAAACACAGGTATGAAAACATGAGCTCAGCTGCGAGCACACAAATCACTGGGAGAAATCATTGGAAAGGGAGCAGAGAGCAAATAAGAAATCATTCTAAATTGTATAAATTCCTGCTTCACCCAAAGTGTGGGTGGGTTTGGTGGTCTCGTCATAAAAAAATAAATATATATACACACATGAGAAGTGGAAATGTTCTTAGGATGGCAGAAGTCCAGCATGACTTCCCTAATGAAGAAATAATGAAAGCTAAGAGTTTTCAACCTAAAAATAGAGGACCTGGTGACAGCTCTGATCCAATCTAGAAAACCATGAGCAACACACAGAGAGGGACAGGGATGAGCTGCTTGTCCTCCTCCATCACACACTACCCATGAATGGAACCAGGCTCAAAACACCACCAGCAGGGTCCTCACACTGCAAAGAGCAGAACAGCAATCCCTCCCAAAACACTGGGAACAAAATCAGGTTATAAAGCTTCAAGAGAAACCTGGACAGACACTTGGAAACAGATTAGAATACTAGAATAGATCCACCCCACTGGATCCAGAGGGCTGAGCTGGAAGTGGCTGGAGATGGAGGAATACGGCAGCGAGGGAACAGGTACTTCTCCCACTTTGCCCTGTTGTGGCTTTTCCTACTCACTCATTTCTAGAAGCTGCAGGAGGACAACACCAGGCCGGAAGGACCCTTGGTCTGAACCACCAGAGCCACTTTTCCATTCCTAAGAATCAGTTTGTAACACATTTATTTTTAGCCATTTCCTCCGAAACCCAAGTGACACTGTCGAGGGCCTCGAATAGGAACGTTACTGCAGAACAGAAAGAGTCAAATTTTAACAGCAAAGAGGTAAAAGCAGGAATTAACTGAATGAAGACCTGGGTGGACACCCTTTAGAAAAATATTATCTAAAATCCTTGTGATTCAAACCAACAACAGTTCTGATACATGGTTTAAAAAAAATTTGAAGCCCTGCCATGGAGTGGCCTCAGCAGATTCGCAGATGAGATGCTGTTAAATCAACACAGAACCTACCAAAAGGAACAGCTTTGTTTCTGTCCCACGTTTCTCATCCCGGTGCTGTGCATTTCTAGGTGCACTCACAGATCCATCCATAGCCTCAGCAGAGCTGGCTCTGACAGCTTTTCCAAGAAGCTGAAAATCTACACAAATACTTGGACTGCTTCAAAGCCTCTTATTTTGCACCAGGGAAACAAGATACAACATCTGCACAAAAGTGAGATCATTTTGTCGAGGGAGTCTCGAGAAACAATATGAGGAATGAATGTATCAAAAACATTCTCATCCACACAACTTTTCACAGGACTCTCCTGCAGTTCAGATTACAGATTTTACCTGAACCAAATTATCCCTACTGCATTTGGCTTCTGCTTTTTTTTTTAAAAAATACAGAATAGTGAGCTGCACCTATGCTAAACTGCCAAGGAAAACTCAGTTCGCTGCTATTTTCATCCCATATTCTATTTTGCACACTAACTAAACATTTTTCAGTTAAATATCTTGTGTAAATCCAGCTTAGAAAAGCCAGGCCTCTAAGTTCTGCCCACCACAAACTTCTGAGAGCGTTTATCACGTGTTTGCACGCTCCGCTGACTGTGGCCACAAAAGATGCAACTTCAGGTGTTGCAGCCAAGCAAGGAGATTGAGCTCAGTTTTCCATCCGCTTTAGAATCATGGATTTAATGGGAAAAGGGGAAGGAGTGGGAAACTTGGGTATCCCAAGTCTCAAAATGGACAATAATTTCATGGAGCCTCCTGGTGAAGAGCTGCCCACCCGCTGTGTGTCACCTTCTCCCCTGCGAAGGTTCACTGCTTATGAAATTTAACTTTTTGCAGCAACTTCCACCTTTTCCACTGGTATCAGTGGACAGTCTCAGGAACTATTTTTGCACACTGCTGAGGATGTCCACTAACAGAAATCCTCAGGAGTAAAAACTCCTCGAGAACGACATCATGGCATGGAATCACCTGTCCAAACCCCATTCCCAAACAACCTGCTTTGTCAAAGATGTGAGGTCCAGCAGGATGAGCTGGCAAGAGGTTGGGGAACAGGGCTCATTCAGAGAAGGCTTTGGAGTAACCTCCTGGCAACCTTCCAATGTGTCAAAAGAGAGCCACGATCTTCCCACCGGAACACAGCACAAGCTGAATGAAGAGGTTCAGGATGGATATTAAAAACCACCAAACCAACCTGTTTTCACCATGAAAACAGTTAAGCCGTGGAAGAGGTTGCCCATGGAGGTGGTGCCATCTCCATCCTCGGAGGTTTCACAGACCAGACTGGATCAAGTCCTGAGTGACCTGTGCTGACCTCACAGCTGATTCTGCTTCCAGCAGGAGGTCGGGCTGGAGGTTTCCCACGGTCCCTTCAAACCAGAATCACCAAGGGATCTGTGGTCAGGATCAAGGGAGCAAGGTGGTGTCAAACTGAAAGTAACACCAGGAAAAACCAAGAGGAGAGTCCTGCTGAACTCTGGCTTGAAGAATTTAGTGTGACAATTTATATCAGGGCTGGAAACTGGGAAAAAGCACTCAGGATACACCGTAAGCACGTAAGGCATGGGGAAGAAAGTTATCTACAGAGATAAGGGGATGCTTCACCATTTATTAAGGAAGAGCTGCTGGCTGTGTCAGCATCAAAGCTGGGCAGGGATTGGAACTCCCTCCTGCTGCCTGTCCCGCTGTCAGACGTCCTTCCCAGGTGGAAACCGGCCCCTGGAGCATTTCCTGCAGCCCAGGCAGGCCTGGCCGGAGCAGAGGAGGCAGAGCCCATCCATGTGTCCAGCGAGCTCATTCCCATCTCCTAACGCAAACAAGGGAAGTCCACTGCAGAGCCATCTGCACGGGAGGTGACCAGCACTTATCTCTGCCCCCTAAATAAACTTCCACATGGCCACAGGGTCTTTGCTCCGCTGCAGAGCCCAGGGCCCCACTCTCCCCGAGCAAAGCCTTCAAAAGGCTCCTTTTCCTTCTCATTAATTATCATGCCACTTCCCATATAAATCTCTTGTATATCATCTCCTATAGACATGAAGGTCAAGCTTAGGCTGACCTCTGGTCTAATTGTACCCTGCCTTTTCATTTCTTTGTTTCCCATATTCCAGACAAGCCCGTAATACCCATCCCTCTGCTATCTCCCACTCTTCCCTAGCCTCGGAATCCAATTTTCAGAGCACTCTGCTGTCCCTCCAGCGCTTGCTAAGGGACGCAACAGACCAGCAGAGACATCCACAGCCAGCCCTAATCCCAAAAGGAGAATAAGATTAAGCAAATTGCTGACCAACTCCTGGATCAATACAGCTGCACCAGCCACGGGAGCCTCAGCCAAAGAGGGAGAAGAACAGACAATACACAGGTTTGAACCACAGCACAGGGAGAACAATAATATCCTGTTAACCTGGTTCCATGGGGCTCTGCCTGCCGCTGAAAATCCGCAAGAGCAGAACAAGGCCAGATAAAACCAACATCTCCTGGCCCCATCCTCAACTCCACCTATTCTCAAAGGTTTAATGCCTTCTAGTTTGTCTTGTAGCCCCCAAGCTTTTAATTTACTTTGAAATAGCCACATTTTATGGCAGTGACTACGTTTGAAATGACTTTGATAGCGTTGAGTAAAATTACAGAAATAAGCAGTCTTTTGTAAGCTCCTTTCTCCTCCTCACCCCCCTTCCCCAGTAAAAGATTCTACTTTTAAGAAAGGCATTTGTTTCCATGAACAGACTGCTATTGAAGGTACTACGTGCAATTTCTGCATCATAAAATCCAATCATCCCCACTCTAAAAAGCCCAAACCAACGCTCTCAGCACTTGCTGGTCTGCACAGAGCTGGACCAGAGACAGAGCAACGAGGCAATCAATACCTGAGCTTCACTGAGAGGATTCCAAAATCCAGCTGCCCCAGCACCTAAAATGGGCATTTCCCCTTTTCTCCCCCTTCAAGAACAGGACAAACATTTCTCTGTGATTCTTGCAGGCACAATTCTGTTAATCAGAGGTGAAGGGGGACAGCACAGGCTGAGGCAGTTGAACTGCACAAGACACACAAGGTATTTACACACAAGTTTTTCACATAAAAGCCACGTTTGCATTCTTCCCTGAAATCTGGGGGTTTCAAAAGGCTTTTACTAATTTTTATGGAGGGTGATAAAGCCGAGTTTTCCATTAGAAGGGCACCTGTAAAGCAAAAGTTTCTACACTGGAAGCACAGCAGCAAAAGCAAACATTTCTGACATAGCTTCAGGTCTGTAGGTGAGATTCTCGCCTCGTGGAGCCACAGAGCCACACACCAACACCCCTTGTAAGAGAAAAGCCATGAGAGACCCAATCCATTCTCCAGCCACAAATCCTCTGGAACACGGAATGATCCAAAAATTAACCCTCTCAAAACGTTGATTCCCAGCTACCAAGGGACTGCTGCTTCAAATTCCATCGTTTCAGCAAAGTCCAGTGAAGGCCACTGGATGGAATGCACCAGCCCAACTCACCCTAAGCTTTAGGACAAACAAGGATTCCAGGAGCTGCTCCAGAGGGCCAGCCCCCAACTCACTCTAAGCTTTAGGACAAACAAGGACTCCAGGAGACGTTCCAGAGAAAGGCAGCAGGATGGGAAAGGGCTGGGAGTACCTCAGAACAATTACAGCGAGCACTCGAGTCTCAAGTGCCTGAAGTTCTGGTTTGGTTTTCACTCTAATGGCACTATGGAGAGCACTGATGAGACGCTGATTTCTCCAAGAAGAGATTCCAGGAACTCGATCCCACCGTGCCGAACGCATTAGTGACAAGTCTGCCCTTCCCTGGCCTCTGGTAGATGCAGGGCAGGGTATAAACCACAGCACTCAGAGGCTACAGCCCTATAAATAACTTCAATATCAGAGGTATCTGAACTGTCCACACCCTGCTCCATGGGATGTTTTCAACTGTTTGTCTTGTGTGCCTGATCCATGAGCATTCTTATCAATGGCCAGGCACTCCTGAGCACTTCCCCTCCCTGCAGGAACACTTTTCTCATGCAATAAACTTCAATAAGGCGCATCTTCTACCTGCTTCTAACTGGAATTTCTAAATACCTTTATAAGCAAAAGAAAAAGGATCTGCAAATCAATTAAAAATAACCACTGCGAAATGCTGGTGTTGATACCTTCCCCCCTTCCTCCTCACAAGAATTTCACTTGCACAGACCCACAGATCCTCCCAGGATGGGGAAGGTTTATCCACAAGTGCACTGACACCGTATTTACGTGCACATGACACTCCGAGGTTTATTGGCAATAAAAAAGGGTTATGGATTGAGGCTTTGACAGTTCAGCTGCCAATTTTATCCCTCTGATATCTGCAACCCCAGTGTCGATGACCAAAAGCTCAAAAAAAGATACCCAGAGCAAAAACCAGTTAAAAATACAACTCTGCTGACACACACCAAATTACAGCACGAACGAACGTAATCCATGGAGTCAGATAACAATGAAAAGCAGATTATATTTACTTTAATCTCAGCAACACGCAACCCCAGCAACTTATAAAAGGATTAAGCAAAAATAGCTCGTAATGCAGAAGTGTAAAATTCTAATTGAACACTGAAATAGGCAGATTATGCTCATTAGAATTGGGGATGCAATTCCACAGGTCCATTTGTCACTGGCATCACCCCCACCTGGAAGCACTGATGTCCCCCTGCAGAACTGCTTTCCTGGATTTCGGGGAGGGGTATTTCCCAGCTGAGCGTTTCTAAGTGGTTTGTTTTCCTCACCATTGTGTGGAAATGCTGTGATGAATTTTCATTCAAACTCTTGGCTCACTTTTTTTTTTTTTTTTTTTAAAGTATAAATTATGTCTAACAAGAAACACACCAGGGATCTCTTCAATCCCCAAAGGCACTTTCTTAAAAGGAGAGAGAACAAAGGAGAAAACCTCCCAGCATGTGCTTTCCAAACCAGCTTCTTAGGACAGTATCAAGAATGACAATACTTGAACATAAGCTTTTCTTTCTCGTTCTTTGATCCGTGTTTAATTGAATTGATTATTGCAAACTGCGTAATGATTTCCAAAATGCTGGAGTAGAAGGCAAAGATCACAACAATCTAATAACCAATTTAAAGAGATGTAAGAAATATTGAAGGAAAGATTTAATCACTCAAGTATACTCCTTCCAATTAGAAAGAGCTTTAAATAGCTTACCTTGAGATAAATTAGAGTCTGTGTGCAATTAGACAGGAATAGTAATTAAGATCAGGAAAATTCACATATGCCTCAGCCTATGGAGTGAGGGGGAATTCTGCAGAAGAACAAACTTTCCAGTTACCTTCTCTCAGCAGCAGAAAGCAGAACATGCTGCTTCAATTTACCCAAACCTTCCCGAGTACCAAGGAATTCAGTAACCTCACAAGTCTGGGATCTGCAAAGTAGGTTTGATCTTATCTGATTATTTTTTTTCCCATAGAACAAACAATCCCAAATGGGGCAAAAAGGCCGAAACGCTCTTGCTTGTGGTAAGAAAATACATTACAGGAAAGGCAATTTCACGATTAAAACTCCATGAAAAATTGTGGCAAGGAAGACTGACCACTGTTTTTCTGGAGGGAGCAAGAACTTTAATTTTCCTTTGGCAATAGCACCCATCATATCACATTCCCTAATTTCCACATGTGACACTCCCCACATATGAACCCCACGGATTCTTTGCACAGGAGGGCAACAAAGTTTCAGAAACTTAAGTAAGTTATTCTGACAAACTTTTTCTGGCCAGGCAAAAGAGTCCCTGCCCAAGTACTGCAGTTCATTTTGGATTTTAAAGGTCACTAAATCTGAAATCAATGCCGTTTGCTGATTAATCAGAGGAGGACCATAAAAGGTTTTACCCAAGAAAATGAAAATAATTAAAGGAATTCACTGGCCATTCTTCAAACAGCAGAGTCTTAATCACAAACCCTCCCTTAGCTACCTTTCAACTCCCAAAAAAAGAACTGAAAAGCACGTTTTCAGGGGATTTACTCCTGCTTAAAAAATACCCAGTGCCCCCAACCACGATGTCAGAGCTTTCCATGAGCCACATTTTTCCAGGGAGCACTCACCTCCTGCAGTACCTCAGAACCCAGCCGTGCCGTCCCAGAGAGCTGCAGGGGGACAGCCACAGCCCCAAGCAGGAGATTTTGTGCCCCCTTGTCTTCCCCTCTCCTTCCTGACACAGCAGGACCCACCCACGCACCTTTTTTTAATTCTGTACGGTCTAAAGACAAAAAAAATGAGAACGTCCTGAGGTCTTCAAGTACGAATTTATGAAGCAACTGTTTTTTTCTTATGCAAACTGCCAAGCTCTCATAGCTACAGAAAAAAGGCCGACCGTTCATAGAGTGCCATCCTACAGTCCCTGCCTGCAAGTACCACTCCATAACCTGAGCAGAAAATTGAAATTGAGAATAAAATAGTCAGTTTGGCATTTACCTTCCACATCCCTGAGGCAGCAATGGCACTTCAGGAAACATGAATTTAAAAAATTGTGATTTCTCTCTACCGGTTCTCAAGAAGGAGACTTCAAAGAGGGATCAATGAAGACGTTTGGAATGACTTTATTCCCTATCATCTCCCATCTCTTTTAACTCGTTTTGAGTCAAGTCTTGCTAATAGAGGCATCACGTAAACCCAAGCTGGCTGCTGTGCACCACGAACCTCTCGGAGTTAGTTACCAAAACACACTATTCCATTTGCCACGCTAAAATGAACAAAAGTTGAGCACTGGAATCACATCTTAACCCTTTGATCTCGTTATGTGGGAAGCACAGTTTGAAAAGAAAAAAGGCTTAAGGACTACACAGCTGAAGCAATACAAAATGGTCTGAAGATACCCAGAAAAACGAAGGCCAGAGGAGGATTTAAAGGAGGATCCGAAGGGCCCTGACCCACAGAAGTCAGAACACACTCAAGATTTTATATTTCTTTACCTGCTGACAGCTCCTTAAGCGTCTAAAAATGAAAGCGCACGATACCTTTGATACACAGAAAACTGAGATCTACCAACCCTCCAGGGAAAGACAAAATATTTCCTTAGTCATACTTGACATATTCGGTAGTTTATGTTCGACATTTAACACACCTGTGACTGCACACATTGAATATCCACCTGACTTGTGCCGTTCACTCTGTTAACTCTAACGGAGGAGGCAGGAGCCCTCCTGGTGCATAACGACCCTGTGACAACTGCAAGGAAACTCTGAAACTTTTACCACCCTGCTGGGTGTGCAGGGCACAGTCTGCACCCACACACGGCCCCAAAGCGCCCGCAAAGTTTCGGGGGGTTTTTTCCTTGGATTGTTGTGCGCGTACACCGCGGATGCCCCACCACCCTCTATCCTACGAGTGCTGTTCCTCAAAATCGCTGGTTGTTTTGCGCGTTAGGAAATCCAAAGTTCCGCGTTCGGCAGAGCTGCTCCCGCTCCTGCCCCCCGGGTGAGCCCCCAAACCCCCCCAAAAACCCCCCAAACCCAGCGACCCCCGCCCGGGGAGCGCCGGCCCCGCTCCGGGGTGGCTCGGAGCGCCCCGTTTCCATGTGTTTCGCAGGATGACAGGGACCGTCGCCAGCTCAACACCGCGGAACTCCTCCACATCTGCTTGTGACGTTCTTTATTTACCGGAGGGGCGGCGAGCCGGGCTCCCCGGCGC
>VXBT01011648.1:102593-121531 GCA_013400235.1 Oriolus oriolus
GGCTGCGGCACCGCCCGGGCTCTCGGTGGGGTTCCCGAGCCGCCCCGGGGACGCCGTGTGGCCGCCGCCCTGCCCGCAAAGTTTCGCCCTGCGCAGCGCGGCCCCGCGGTGCCGCCGTCGCCGCTGCGCGCTCCCGGAGGGACCCGCGCCCCAGCTCCCCTCAGCCTTGCCTCGACCCTCCGCCACCGGGGAGCTGTGGATGCGCATTCCTGCTGTAATAAATAAGTTGATTCAAATCGGATTTTGCAGCTCCGCTTCCTGCTAACTGATGCGCGGGTTTAAGACCTTCAGGAGTGGAACGGGATGGGGCCGGGGTCCCTCAGGAGGCGCTGGGGTAACCTCCGGCTCCTGGTCTGCGCCAAGCGGGAAATGATGAGTTTTATTTCGGGGAGTTACAAGTTTTATTTTCCCGGGCTACTGCAGACAAGTTCGGGGAATCATCGTGAGCTTGCCCAGGCTTTCTTGTTACCGAGGAACAGCAATACAGGTGTTTTAGGAGTCCTAAACAGCAGAGAGTTGAGATCTAAATATGCCCATTTCGTGTCAATTTTGAGTGAAATTTGTGTTCTTCCAATGGCAAACCAGATAGTGTAGAGAGGAAAATACCTACCAAAATTCTGCCTGGCAAGATGACGGCATCAGTTGTGAATTCGGGTGGATTAAATATTAGTATTTAAATCACTGTACCTTGATTCAATTTCTTTCTACCTGTGTGTTGTTCCATAAATATGCATCACCGTGACAATTTCTCCCCTTGGCCTTCATCTTAGTCCACAGAACAGGACAAAGGAGACAAAATTTCCTCCTTTTCTCATGGCTACCATAAAATCCATCATCCTACATTCAGAAAGCACTTAGATTATGGTCACTGAAAGACAAAATAAAGCTTTAATATCCCAACTGCAGATTAAAACAAGGCGTGCTTGGTTCCACACAGGGAACTTGTGGTGAGATAACCATGAGTGGTAATTACGGAATTAAAATTTGTAACATTTGACTGGAAGGGTTACCCAGGATTTAAAATGAGGTCGTTTGTGTTAAGGAGAGAATGGGAGAGAGGTGTCAAATGTCTTTAAGGAGCTTTTTGATACGATGCTGTTTGTTGGTAAGAATATTTATATCAAGTCCTGATTCTCTGAAGGAAGAAAACTCACAGCAAGTAGGGATGACAATGGAATCACACCAGGATGTGTCACATTCCATCGATCCAGGACAAAATTGTATGGATTTTGACCAAGGTGGACAGGCCACGTATGCTGAACCTAGAAAAGGAACATGTATGCATGATATGTGTTCAGTCAATAGCTTTTTGGTGCCATCCTGGTTTACGGTAAGAATATACATGAAGTCCTGATACACTGAGCAAAGAAAACAACTCATATCTCTTTCCAAGCATTTCATCTCCAAGCGTTTCACCCAGAAATATTCTCTAGACTGACAGAAAACTGGGGGAACTCCACGTTGACACCCCTCTTTTTCTTTTCCAGGCCATCCCTCCATCCCATTTCCGTGGATGCCCGGAGTCCCCTGTTCTCGTGGAGTTCTGAGACGATCAGCACATCAAACGAAGCATTCAGAAAATGAGCAGCAATTATAGGAGGCTGATGAGCAACACTCTGGTACTCTGGCTTAATCCTGCGTGTCATGAAGACTTCTCTCAGTCTGAAATGCTGGTTTGGGGAGGGGGCAGGGTGCTCGGCAAGATAGCTAAAAAAATAAAAGTCAGATGACTCCAGCACGCCCACGGGTCCCATAATTAGCCCGTCTATTTCAGTGGTCTGAGCCAGCCCAGTGGAGAGCCCTTCCTTTGAAAAGATTAAATATGTGTAATAATCATGATCTAATATGATCAATGAGTTTGCGTCAAGCTGAAAGGATTTGGCAGGAAAGATCTATAATTGTGTGAAGACAAATCCTTGTTTGATTTCAATTACTTTTTTCCCCCTGAATGAGGCTGCTGCACAGCAAACAGTTTTTCCTCTGCTTCTTCACTTCCTACCAAATTCAGTGGGATGTGGACATGTGCTTAAAGTGTTTTGCTAAATCATGGCATAACACTATCAAACTTGACACGTGGCCATAAACCACAGCGTCCTCTTTCAAAACTTGCTTTAAATAAAACGGGCTGAGAACGGCTTCGGCTGCATTAAAATAAGGAAGCGAACTAAAACAGGGGATACAGAAAATCAGGTTTAAAATGGTTCTGCCAGGGTTTTTACAGAAAAACCTCATCCAGGCTCTTCGTTTTTTCAGCTCGGGCTTTTTGGTAGTCACTGCCTTTTCAATGCAGAATATAGTTGAGCATGGAGAAGGAACTTAATGAGAAAAACAATCTGCGCTTCTATTTTTAGGCTATTATTTACATGTGATGAAATTTTGTTCCTCTCTACTCCCGAGACTCGGATGATGGCTTATTGCCAAAAAAACCTTTGTCAACACACAGCAATTTCCAGAGGTGCTCTCGGTGGCTCTGGTTGTGGCAGTGGTGGCAGCACTCACACCTGTCAGGATTCTCTCTCCATTTCCAAAGGACATACAGGGATGCAACTGGGGCAGAGGAGAACACCCCCAAAACACTCCTCCAGTTGTCCTGCTTCTGAGCTAGAGCTGCAATATTTTTTGATTTCTAACCTCTGTGGGGAGAGAAAACAAAAGGTCAAGATTTCCCTCAACCATTCAAAATTTCAATATTTTCAATTCCCAATTTTCAAAAGTTACATTTCCCCCTTTTGGCCATATGGCAGTAAAAGAAATGACGTGAGAATCTGCCTCCCACCCCCATTTCTTTTATTTTCCTCTCGTGTAAGTTCCCCAAAAATGTATCATGTCACATAACTCACATGCTCAAAGCCATGTTCAGACACAATAATATTTTTAAAACAGATATGCATTTTTTCTGCTAACATGTTGTTTTCATTAGTTCGAGTCTCCAAGAATTTTCCCTCTTTGTCTAATAATCCAAACTTACTCTCTGCCTAAAAGTAATATAGGGATATTTCTGAGCCTGAATAGAACTGATTTCATGACAGACTCTCGGTTACTATTTCTTGATAGAAAACACGACCAAGCCATTAAAATCCCTTTATTGCTGAGGTTCTTGCAGGCATGAAGTGTGTGAAATACCCTTTTCTGAGGGACGAAAAGAGGTGTATTTTAATGAAAATTACTTGGCTGCAGGAGAAGACGATGGAGTAGCCAATATCTGATAAAACAAATCCATTTTTGTCTTTATAACAACATACGTGGCACTGCTCGATGCGCTGAGCAGGAAGTGCATGGAGAGCGACTGAGACTTGGCTGGCACAAACAGCTCCCCCGAAATCCACATCCAAGAGCAATATTAGATCAAATTATATCGTATTATGTTTCCATCCTCTTGCAAATTGGGCCCAAACAAGGGCTGCTACTTAGAAAAGAAAGTTTCCCGACCTCTTTGCTGCCTGCGTTGTGGCAGTTCCCAGAGCGGGAGTCACAATCCAAAGTCAGGGAGAGATCCTGGACCATGTGGGGAACGCCACCTCTTAGCTGTGGCCTGGCAGTGGCGCTGCGCTATGGAAAGCACATGCAAATGAGTTCCTGTCATCCCTAATCACAGGAGCGGTGTCATGGTGTGACACATCCCTCATTTCCCCGTTTCCTGTTGTTTCCCTCCTCCAACGCCCCGGCTCTACTCACACGAGTAAAGTTTACACCAGCGAGTACTCGCAGCCCTCCGCGGCCGCGGCGCAAACGCTCCCTCGCTGCAGTTTCTGCAAATCTTCACTAGAATGGAATTGCTCTCCTCATTTTGTGACGGCCCTGTGGACGCAGATTGCATTCCCAGCCTGGAATGACGCGTTCCGCACTCCACAGCTCCACAAAGCCTCGCAGCTGCAAGACAATGGCCATGGCCACAACAATCAGCCCATTCTTTCCAAGGATTTGTTTCTCCCTTCCCGCCCCAAATCTCGGGATGACGTGGGGGATGAGATGAGCTTTGAGGTGCCTTCCAACCCAAACCATTCCAGGATTCTGGAAGCTCATGGGGGACTGGTTTGTGCTGGGACGAGGTGTTACGGGCAGCCCAAGGGACGGTAACAGCACTTTCCTGGCCTTGCATCCACTTTACCTTCATTTTACTCACCTAAAATTAACTTTTGTGACTTTTCCCTGGGAAAACTGCACCTGTTGGGTGGATCTGCTCACTTTTCTCCAGGTTTTTACTCGAATTGTAATATTTTTCCTTTTTTTTAAATTAAAACTAGAGTAGTTCTCTCTCCGTGAAGAAGTGGTCATTCCTGAGACATTCATCTCCAGTTGTAAAAGCATTTCCTTTGGCCGAGTTAAATCCACTTTTTTTTGTCAACAAAATTCCATTTCCATTAATCACAATTGGGATTTTTTTTGGGTCATTAGCACCCATTTTCATAATTTGTGGATGCAGTACAAGAAGAAAGAGTAAAAAGCAACCACAGCAGGTCATGGGGAGCTGAGAAATTCTGTATCAAAGCCAGGCAATACTTAAAACATCAGATCCTCCAGAAGCTTGAAATTGGCCAAGAACTATTCAAACATGAGGAGAGGACTACAGGAAGCTGCATTTATTTCCAAAATATCATCACAGAGGTGAGGGAGGCTTTTAACTGCACTCTACAGACTTACAGCATCAACAAACCCAGGGTTTCACTGGGAGAGACTCTTTCATTCCAATTAAAAGTGATTTTTTTAAGGCCCCAGTGCTTAAGTCAGAAGCTGTTTCTGCAGATACTAAACTATTCTTAACAGGCAAAGCCTGTGGTAATAAAATAAATAAAAATAATTAAGGTGCTACATTTTCCAGAACTTGGAGAGTGAGTCCGTGTCAGGATGTTCCATGTTATTGTCCCACCCCTCCTCTCACACGGGGTACAGAAAACACTGATATTTTCATATAATCCGAATTTATAATAATTTTTCACGCAGAGCGATCTAGAAAAAGGCCTGTTACAATCTGAGTCTCTTTCCTGTCCTACAATTCCCATTATGGACCACACATGGAATTCCTATAGAGCTACAGGAGAAGATTATGCTCGAAACCTCCAGCTCTTTTGCCTAAAGAGCAGGATAAACTGAGGATAAAGCAGCAGCAGCCAGGCTGTGCCCCGAGACACATTTCATTTTTTTACCCAATTGTTCTTCCTAGAGCATCCCTTGAGTCATGGGAACGCTGCAAATAAAGCTGAGCTCCAGCAGCAAGCAGAGTTCATTTCAGATGGCTCATATGAAAACAACCCAGCTAATTATACTGCAGTAATTACCTGAAAATTATATGTATGTTGTTTTTCCACCAGTCAATACTGCTATTTTTGAACTTCTCATTGTTCTCATGACCTGCTGGAGTCACGTTGTCTCTAAATCCTCTTTTTGTCTCATCACTCACTCACCTCTGCGGGGGGAGGGTGTTTTAGGAGAAGTTTCACCTGCAGCACGTGCTCATCAGCTCAGATCTTCACCTGTGCTGCATTTGAGAAAATATTTCGGTTTTAGCGGCCTGTTAAATAAGGATTGCGAGATTCTGACTCTACAATAGGACTCGAAGCCAACATCCCGTTAAGGTTTCCTCCTGCACCTCAAAAATCCTGCAAGCCCGTGGGTTCCTGACTGTGATCGTGATGATTTGGAGGAGCCCCATTCCCTCCCCTGCCCTGGGTGCGGCTTGTGATCGTTGTCTGGGTTTTTTCTTTTAAGAGCCACCAATAAAAGCAGCTGCAACACCGGAGTGTCACACCCCACTCCCGGGAAGGGAATGCTGTCAGGCAGCTGGGAAAATGGGAGGCGGGAATTTTTGGATCAGTCCCAAAAAGTTCCTGCCATATCAGCTGGTTTTGCCCAAAACCGTGGGGTAAAATGCACTCAGACTGAGTCCTTTGGGAAATGAAGATGCTGATAATAATAGGTATCTCCCTGGACTGCTGAGAGGAAATTAATTAACATTTGGAAAAGCACTTTGAGATTCTTGGATGAAAGATGTTGGAGCTGGAATTCTGGCAACATTCAAATAAGTTGGAATAACGTTAATATTTATTGCATCCAGTGCTTTCATCTTCAAAGCTCTTTACCAACATCAATGAGTTAACAAAGAAAATATTAATAAAGATTATATTTACCCATAAAATTACCCTCCCAAAGCATATACAAATAGAGCTGCCTCCAGTTAAAAAATAATATTAAAAGAAAGGCTAAGACCCAACTCCAGTATCAAGCACTAAATCCCTGGTGGGGCTGTCCATGGCAAACCAACTTTGAACGAGGAATTATTGGTTTATACTTTTAATGAGGCTAATTGGACCCTAGGCCTAATCCAGCAGTGCTGGGAGTGCGTCACCCACTACCCGAGTGAAAAATCAGGATGGCAAAGGACAAGGAAGAGCAGTGGTTAGAAAATGCCTCTGCTTTGCCAGAGAGGTCAGTGAGCAGGAATTCCAGAATCCCAGAGGCTGGAAAAGCCCTCCAAGGTCATCGAGTCCAAGCTGTGCCCCATCCCCACCTTGTCCCCAGCCCGGAGCGCTGAGTGCCACATCCAGGAATTCCTTGGACACCTGCAGGGATGGGGACTCCAGACCTCCCTGAGACGGCATTTCCCTGTGCAGGAGGATGTTGTGCCTCAAAGGGTTTGTTGTGTCTTTGGGATAAACTCCGGGAAGGGAGGAACGCTCTGTTCCACCGGACAGAGAGGTGGAACCCCGGGGGAGTTCCGATGTATGGAACTCAGGGCGGCGCAGACTAAACTATCGCAGTGCTGCTCCAAGGAACTGCACACTCCTTTTTTACTGTGCAGGATATTTTCACTGGCGCGGGCACAGCTCTCCCATTATCGCTGGGAAGCACGGCCCAGCGATTTACGGAAAACCAGCGCATGAGAGAGCCCTTCCAAGTGCATTATCTGCATTGATCTGAGCAGCGCTCCCAGAGCAGCCTGGGCCCTCTCCCTTTGGGGTTCATTTCCCACTGCCCTTCCCCAGCTCCGTCTCTTCAGCTGTAAAGAGAAGTAAAACCGGGGGGGAAAGCATTCTGTTGTGATTTCCCCCCCCCCCCCAGCCCTGCTTTATTCCCAATCCCACCGATTTCCATAGGTCTCCGTGAGCGGAGGCTCCGTGGCACTCCCTGCGCTGATGGACTCGGATGCATTCCAGCACATAATGGCCTCTAATAGATTTTTTAAAAATCCACGGTGCGCTGCACAGGCTCTGGAGGTCATTTTAGGCAGCCCATCAATGCTGAGCATAAATATTTCTGGTCGGCATGTTCTCTGCACACCGATCCGGGCTCTGCGCTTGCCAGATGTGCGTGCCACAAACCCGAAGCCGTTCCCTATTTTTTCCAGGCTTGCTGCGAAAAACACCACGTTATCTGGGAAGTGTTTTGTAGCCCAGTCTTGTCAAGACCGTGGCTGTTTCTCCAGAGCCGGCTGAAGGCTTTACAAACTCAGTCACACACTGAACTGCCCCAGTTAATCTGCTATACACTGACGGCCAGGCAGAGCTTCAAATATGTTTAGTTTTGGAGAGAAATCAAATGTTACCTTTGGGAAATATGCTTATTATTAGCATTAGACATAGCTTTTGGGCTCCTTCCAATAACTTTGTTGAATTACGGGCGTTTTGTTGCTGGCTTTTCTTTGTGTCCTGTATTTATGGCCGTGCTTGGACAGACACTGGGTTTTAGTGTTTCTGGTGCTCCGGCGGCGATCAGAGAGATTTGCAAACATTAATTATTGTCCTGACGCCTCACACCTGGCCGGGAGCCAGGTAAGGGCATATCAGCTCTCAGATGTGGGCAGCGCATTCAGGCACAGGTAGCGCTTTGCAGGCTGGAGAAAAGCACGTGAGCAGGAGCCGGCGTCTCTCTGAGCAAACACGCCGGAGCTGCAGAAAGCATTTTAACGACAGGCGAGACTGACGGCCAGACAAACAGCCAAGGTCTTTCTCTCATCATGTGATCTTTCCATAATCCTCCATTTCTCTCCTAGATCAACAGGTTCCTCTTTATTTGTCATTGTCAGCGCCCAGCACAAAGAGCCTTTTGTCTGCAGCTCTGACCCAAACACACAAGACCTTTTTTTGTCCGTTCTTGGCCATATGCTTTCTGATGGACTAATGGCTTTCTGAGCTGTAAAGCAGAACCTTGACCCCGCGAGGGGAGATGGTTGTGTGACAACATCTCCCTGTTTTGACATCATAATTTATCCCTGCTGCAGCACGAGCCAGCAAAAATACTTGAACCTGATCCGCTCCAAAGCTCCTGCTATGGATACCGGCGCCGGAATCGCCGGCAGCTCCTGACACCGGAGCTCAGAGAACCTGAGCCAGGGAGTAGCTGCTTCTTTCCCTCCTCTTCTGCTTCATTATTGGTGCGGGGAAGTTATCGCACCTCCTTTGAACATCCCAGCGGGAACCGCCGCGCAGGATTCCTGCCGGAGCCCTGGCGCTGCTGCCTGGCGCTCTGCGTTGCTGCATCCATGGATGCCGCCCTAGGAATGCCTTGCTGAGGGACAAGCCACCAGACAATGAGGAAAAGTTGTTTATTTGCCCCGTTTTCCCAGTTTCCTGGGATTCGTCGCCACATTGCACTCAAGCTGCCTAATTGGGAAGGGTGGGAAAAGCTACTGCAGGCTTGGAGGAGCCTTGTGAGGAATAGCCTGCAGTTACCACGGTCTGGAAAGAGTTCATACCCTTGAACTGGCACTTGTTCCGGACTGTCACAGAAACCCCTTTGTTTTCCAGTGAAAACAGCTCCGGAGCCAAATTCCTACCTGTCTCTTGCAGGGTGTGTCTCTGCCACATCACAGAGTAGGGTTTTGCTCAAGGTAAACCTATCCTGGAACCTCAAGGGTGGCTTAGGGGTGCTGAGGACAAGGGGAACTAACTTTTTGTTTTTATTATTTCACTTCTTTCACCAAAGATTTGCGTTGACAAATCTTCCTCCCGGAGCCTGGGGAGGGGCGGGACGCGTTTCACTTTCCCGGGCATTTAACGGAGCTGCTGGGGTTGCGAAAGCGGAGCCTCAGCCTTTGCTGCTGCTCCAGATGAGGGAGGGGAAGGGGAAGAGCTTCTTATCTCCCCCTCGAGCCCTTATCTGAGCCCGCCAGCTGGGTGACGTAGGGACAGCGGGAGGGACAGGAGGAGGGGAGGACAGACAACATCTCCTACAAGGAAGTAGAACTGTGGGAGAAGGAGGTTTCTGCGCCCAAGACACCCCTGGTGTTACCCAGCACACCCCTTGTGTCAGCCAACACACCCCTTGTGTCACCCCCTGCTGCAGACCCGGCGTTCAGGGGGAGAAGGGAGCAGCACTCCCTGGCCTGGGGAACAACGAGGACCAGTCTGTGCCCGAGGTCCTCAGCAGGGCAGGGTGGCACCGGCAGCGTCACCACGGGCTCGTGGCCCTCGGGCTCTGCAGCGGCGCAGGAATAGCTCCGAAGGAAAACTCCCCCTGGATTTGCCCTTGCCAACACCGCAAACCGTCCTTAACACAGCGTTTGTGCCCCAAAAATTGAGCCTGGAGAAAAGCAGGCTCCTGGTAGGGCCTGAAGATGCTCCAGGAGAGCTGGAGAGGGACTTGGAGGGACAGGACACAGGGAATGGCTTCCCGCTGCCAGAGGGCAGGGAGAGATGGGATATTGGGAAGGAATTGTTCCCTGAGATGGTGGGGACGGGATAGGCTGGAATTCCCAGAGAAGCTGTGGCTGCCCGTGGATCCCTGGAAGTGCCCAAGGCCGGGTTGGATGGGGCTTGGAGCACCCTGGGTGTCCCTGCCCTGGCTGGGGTGGCACTGGATGAGCTTTCAGGTCCCTCCAGCCCCAACCATTCCAGAATTCCATGATAATTCTGGCTTCAACCTGATCAGCATTACTTTCGGGCAGCGTGATTTAAGGTTCGATACCTCAGACAGAGGCACCACCCAAGCTACAAAAACAAATCCTCTGTGATTCGTAATTCGTTTAAGAAGAAGAAGAAAAAAAGCCGGGCAGAAATGCGATGACAGAATTTCCTTCAGAACCTCTGCTACATGAAAACGAACACTAAAGCTTTTAATTTAGCTGAGATTTCACTCCGAAGGGAAAGATGTACAATTTGTTCAGGACGAGTTGACAGATGGGAAAATTAAGTCCTCCGTTATTGTTCCATTTGCTGGATGCAAAAAGTACTTAACACTTGCAGAGGACTTGGAGGATGGGAAGAGCTCTGAAATATCAGCTGTCTGGACAAGAATTAAAGACAGAAGTGTCTGGGGCCGATCCTGGGAGATGCCACATGCTTCCAGCTACTCCAAAAATCATTTTTTCCTGAGCATTCCGCAGCGATCTCCCTGTGGGGAAGCGAAGGAATAAATGGGTGAATTTAGTATTAGACCTAAAAAGCAGAATTACACAAGATCCTTTCAGTTTGATGTCTCCACCCAGCAAACTCTTTCAAAACAGTAAGTTCTCTCTTTCAGTTGAATTTTCCCTTTTTTTTTTTTTTTCCCAAGTTGGAAGCCTTTAGCTAAAATATCTTTCTTTTCTTTGCTAATAAAGACAGACTGTTAGCACTGGTTTTCCCTTTCCCATTGAAGATATCCTGCAGTTTTCTCCCATCTGGGGACCCAAATTCTTTAAAACGATACCAAGAAATAATTGGCACCTCTCGGCCAAATCGCTGCGGAGCGGCGGCGCGGCCGGTCCCGCGCTCACATCTGGGCTCTCTCCAACGATGAATTATGGATTAATGGCACAGAATGGGCCAGACTGGAGGCCAGATTCCCTTCTGGGAAGTGGAGTTATGACGGAGCTGTGGTACCAGGGATGTTCCCATATGCCAAAGTCAAAATCAGCTATAAAACAATGCCCAGGAAGGGGGTTTAAAACAAAAAAAACCACCCAGCCCCCAGCAATATCCAATTATTCCGTGCATCGCCTCGTGGTTCAAAGCCCTGGGTCTGGTCTGAGGTGCTCCGGGCCGAGGACAGCCCGTGCTCAGGACGCCGTGTTCCACAACAAACAGAGGGAATTGTTGGTGGTTAATTGGAGCTGTTCCTCTTTATCAGCCGGGCAGTCACAGCCCGTTCGTTCTGCTCCCCTGGCGGCCGGGGAGGGGCCTCTTATCGGCCCCGCAGCTTCACAAAGGCTTGGGAAAAGCCACATTCCTGGCGGCCAGCGCCTCTCCTGAGCAGCTACACAGCCAGCCCAGCCAGGAAAGCTCCAGGGATGGGGAAGGGCGGGATATAGCCGGAGTTATTCCCTTGCTGATGTCCTGCATTTACAGTTCAGCCCAGACCTTTAGGTTTTGCAGAAGGGATCGTGGCATCGTTACGGTCGGAAAATCCCTCCAAGATCGGGTCCAATCATCAACCCAGCACTGCCAAGCCGCCACTGAACCCCGCCCCAAGTGCCACATCTGCACAACGATGTCCTAGAAGGACAGCAGTCCATCAGGGCGCTGGATTACCGTCATTCCCTTGGGATCCATCCCAGGGGCCCATCGGCCTTGCCTGGCTCCGAAGGAAGGTCTCACTAAAGGTGACAAGGAGCACTCGAGGGCTCAACCCTCAATCCCATCTCAGACCCTGCAGCTCCCAGCCACCTCCAGCTTCCTTTAGGTGAAACCCCGCTTGCACTTTCAGCCCTTTTCCTGTTCCTTCAGCCATTTCTTTGCCCATGGACATTTCCTCTGAGAAGAAGAAAAAAAAATCCCCAATTTAAACCCAGCCTATTGTTTTCACGAAACGGAGCTGCAGCGGGATCTCACAACGTGGTTGCGATTTGCCACATCTGTTATTTTTATGCATTGTTTTCGTGCCAAGAGTTTCATAAAAGGTGTTATATAACCCCAGCGTATCACATAATCCAGCGTGCTGCCACAATTAGGAGCCCACGTGAGCGTTTCAGCCGCGATCCTGCCCGGGGTTTTTGTGTTCCTGAACATCTTGTAGCCCAGCCAGGCAGAGACACGAAGATCAAGTGTGGCTGTGGTTTCCTCCTTTCCCAGACAGACTCTGCTGTCGTTTACTGATGGACAAGTTCATGGAATCATGGAATCCTGGAGTGGTTTGGATTGGAGGGACCTCAAGGATCATCCTGTTCCGTGGGCAGGGACACCTCCCACTGTCTCAGCGTGCTCCAAGCCCCATCCAACCCGGCCTTGGACACTGCCAGGGATCCAGGGGCAGCCACAGCTTCTCTCGGAATTCCATCCCAGCCCCTCCCAGGGAGCAATTCCTTCCCCGTATCCCATCTAAATCTCTCAGGAGGTTTCACACTCTTCAGTTATTCTGCAAGGCCCTTGGAATTTCCATGAGGATTCACGAAGCCCCGTGAGATTTGATTGCCTTCTGGACCAGCAGAGGATACAGAAAACGGTGATGGTTGGACTCTGGGATTGTGGAGGTCTGTTCCAGCCTTGATGATTCTCAGAGGTGTTCACCTCAGAAGTTTGGCAGAAGGGTTCTCCACTTCCAGCATTTTCTGGCAAAGGCTCAGCTAATAAAGCAAATCCAATGGGCTGGAACCTTCAGAGGGTCATGGATTCCCCTTCTGAACATCCTCCAGTTCTGATCATTCCCAGTCTTCACTGTGTTGATGTAAATCAGTTCAGGGATGGTCTAAAACCAACACGGGCACATCATCTTCCATGTCTCCTACCAGCAATGTTCTGGCTTCCTCCTGTGACCCTCCCAACGTGGCTCTCCCACCTCCCCATGACCAAAATCCCCAACCTTAAAGGCACGGGATGTGCCAAAAAACGAGCCAGCAGGGCAGAGAACTGGCCTGGCTGAGTGAGTGGCTTCCACTGGAATTAAAGGGGAAAAAAAGCATTTATGACCTTGGAAGGTGGGGCAGGGAACTCGGGAAGAGTGCAAGGATGTCCTTGGGTCACGGAGAGAGAGATGAGGGAGGTGGAAGCTCAGCTGGAACTCGATCTGGGCACTGTTGTGGAATAGAAAGTGTTGTTATAAATCACCACCAACAGCGAGAGTGCCAGGGAAAATCTCCCTCCTCGACTGGATGCGGAGGGAACGTTCCCAAGGATGAGGGAAAAGCTGAGGGACTTCATGGCCTTCTTTGCCTCAGGCTTCAGCAGAAGGACCAGGTATCCTTCCCAGCCAGTCCCTGAGCTGGGAGACAGGGATGGAGAGGAGTCGGTCAGGGACCTGCTGAGCCACTCCCGAGCCTGTGGATGGATGGGATTCATCCAAAGGCTCGGAGGGAGCTTCCCAAGCCCCTCTCCATCATCTGTGCTCAGTCCTGGCTCACGGGGAGGTCCCAGCCCATAGAGGTGCTGGGGTGACACTCACCTGCAGGAAGGGTCACAAGGAGGATCCAGGGAATTCCAGGCCTGTCAGCCTGACCTTGGTGCCAGAGAAGGAACATTGGGAATAATTGCCGCATGCAAAGGGTTGTGCCCCAAATTATGCACGTCGGGTTGAAGCCGGGATTATCACGGAATCGCAGAATGGTTGGGGTTGGAAGGGACCTCCACGTCCATCCAGTGCCACCCCTGCCATGGGCAGGGACACCTCCCACTATCCCAGGCTGCTCCATCCTGGCCTTGGACACTCCCAGGGATCCACGGGCAGCCACAGCTTCTCTGGGAATTCCATCCCAGCCCCTCCCCACCCTCCCAGGGAACAATTCCTTCCCAATACCCCATCTCTCCCTGCCCTCTGGCAGCTGGAAGCCATTCCCTGTGTCCTGTCCCTCCAGCCCTTGTCCCAAATCCCTCTCCAGCTCTCCTGGAGCCCCCTTAGGCCCTGGAAGGGGCTCTAAGATATTCCCAGAACTTTGTCTTCTCCAGGTGAACACCCCCAGCTTTTTCAGCCTGCCTGAAGAACGAACCCTGCAGAGGAGCCTCATCCACCTGGGAGCAGGGACAAGCAGGAGTTTGGTTGTGGCAGAGCTTTGCCGTGCGAGGAGCAGATTTCCCGGGACACACTCCGCAGTTCTGCCACAGGTGAGGCACTGAGAACTTTGGAAATTTCCAGCCTGGCACTGCTTTAAATGAAAGGCTCCATCTCATTCTCCTGGGTCAGATATTCTGTGTGCAGTTTCTAATTTGGACCACAGCTCTGGAAAACTTGATTAGAGCTGTGAAAACGGAATTTTTATTAGGGAGAGCAGAGCTCTTGCCAAGGTTTATTTTTCAAGGGAGTAAGACCTAATCCTAGAAGTAGTTCCAGGGCTGTGCTAGTCTGGATGCCCTTGCAATGGTTTATGGCAATTACGCAGCCAGAGCTGGACGCGCTGGTGATGTTTGCTTTGGACAAGCTGCTGCAGATGGTAACCAGCTCCAAATGTGCTCCTCGGCGTGGAGCAGGCATCACTGAAAATCCATTTTCTCCCAGGTTTCTCCCTTTTTCCCCCCACTTTCTCTTTCATTTTTACACAATTAGCACGTTCCCAAATCCATCCTACCTGAAAATGACGAAGCATCTAAAACAGGGAGCAGAGTAACAGCCCTGTGCTTAGGCGTAATCCCCACACAGACACATCTCCTGCCAGCTCCCAAAGCCTGAATCCCCGCAAAATCCAGCATAAACCCCCAGTTCAGGTGGACACCTTCCAGGGAATAGCACATCAGTTTCCTCCAGGGAGCCCACAAAGGTTATGGCGTGGAGTGACCCTCTGGAGGGAGCTTTCCATCCGCCCCGGATCCGGGCTGGGTGAAGCCGTAAATCCAGGAATGCGTGGGAAAAGAGCGAATTAAGACGTGCTAGACTTGGCAGGGCCCTCGGTGAGCGCAGGGCTCGGGGAAGGTGACATTAATGGCCCTACCAGCTGAAGGCTGCTCTCAATCCCAGAGCCAGCGGAGCACAAGGAGCACCAAAGCTTTCCCAAAAAAGTGCTCCCGTCCTCTCCCAAAAGGGTTTTCCTTGGGGGCAAGAGTTCTGCGGCACTTCCCGCCCGTGCCGGGGGGTCAGGGAGGGAATCCTGCCCCTCGCCTGGAGGAGTGCCCAGTGTCCTGGGACAAGAGGGATGTGGGGCTCCTGCAGCAAGCCCAGTGGGTGACCACGAAGATGGGGGGGACTGGGGCATTCCCCTTTCGAGGGCAGGATGAGGGAGGTGGAGCTGCTCAGCCTGGAGAGGAGAGCTCCAAAATAACATCAAATAAGGTGCAAAATCAGCTCTCCAAAATGAGCAGATGTGAACAATCCCTCCGAAACGAGCAGATCCCACAACTTCATTAAGAGTCAGAAAGGAGATCAAAGGAAAGGATTGTCAGCTTTTAAGGGGGAAAGAAAAACCCCAGGAAAACGTGTTTTAAGTTTCCAAGAGAACCACGGAGTTCACTTTGTGAAAATAAAAGTGATTCTGTAAGCGAGGCAGAGCTGCCCTGCGCACTCCCTTCTCTCACCACACAGCAACACACAAAAAGTCGTGTTTGCACCCAAAATCCCATCAGTTTAATTATAAACCCACATCTCCTCAGGCGTGGACACGCCTGTTCATGCACAACTCCTGGCTGTCCTGTTCACACTTGTCCCTAAAATAGTGGATTTCCACCCAAAGGACACTGGCCAGAAACATCACTGCTCAAATTCAGTGGGTTTCCCCAAAAAAATGAAGATGAGGCAGGAGGAACCTCCTGCCAGGCAAGGACTAAACACACCCCTTGTCCCCAGCCAGACCCTGAAATAGCTGGGATTTTTCCCAAGAAAGAGCTTTTTGGGGTTGCAGGCAGCCAACAGCTCGCGGCACATTTCGGTCACCACTGAACCCTCTGGGTCCACCTCAACCCCCTGGACAAACACATCCATGGTGGGCAGCTCCAGGGAACCTGCCAGCATCCCTGTGGCACCACTGGATTGTCCCCAAAGGGTCACAGCCGTGCTGGGACTGGGAAAAAGCAGCTGGGGCTCCCAAAGTCTGGGAGAGGAGGAGGAGGATCCCGAGCGGGCGGTGCAGAACGTTTGGGAGGGGACACCCTGGGAAGGTGATGGGGCAAATCCTGCCGGAATGCGCTCCCAAGGGGCCGAGAGGATGGTGGCTGGGAACAGTCAGTGCAGCTTCGCCGGGAGCAAATCGTTCCTGGAGGCCCTCTGGGATGAAAGGGGAAATCTGGGGGTTTATTTCTATATTTACCTTGGCTGCAGCAAGGCCTGTGGCACAGCTGCCGTGGGATCCCCGTGCCCAGACCGGTGAGACAGGGACACGAGCAGGAGAACCGGCCGGGCCGCCAGGCTGTGTGCGGGGCACAGAGTCCGGGTGGTGGCACAGCGAGCCGGGAGGAGCGGTCGGTGCTGGGGAGGACGGGGCCATGCACAGGGACTGGGACAGGCTGGAGAAGGCACAGGGACCTGGGGAGGGCGGACGGCGCGTCCTGCCCCGGGCGGGGATCAGCCCACGCACCGGGAGCTGCCTGCGCCTCCCCTCCGGCTCGGCCGCGCGTTCCCGAGGGGCGCTTTTGGCAGCTTCCATGGAAGTAGCACAAAACCTCCGTTCAAACCCAGACAAACTCCGGAGAGGAGCGCTGAGCTGAGCGACGCTGCGACCGCCACCTCCTGGCGTCTGCATGGAATCGTGGACTGGGGTGGGAAGGACCTTACAGAGCATCCAGTGCCACCTCCCACTGTCCCAGGGTGCTCCAAGCCCCATCCAGCCTGGCCTTGGACATTTCCAGGGATCCAGGGGCAGCCACAGCTGCTCTGGGAATTCCATCCCAGCCCCTCACACCCTCCCAGGGAAAAATTCCTTCCCAATATCCCATCTAAAACTCATCCACACAGGGAACAGCAGAGGTCTGGCACATTCCCATGCAATCCCATCCATTCCCACCCCGTGCCTAAACGTGGCACTTGGCATCGCTGCTGGAGACGCTCCTGAGGGCATCCACAGCCCCAAACCACCCACAGCCCAGGGAATCCCCTCGTGCGAGGAAAGCCCCTGCAGTTCAATCCCAGCACCCGCGTGATGGCCCAGAGCACTTCCCGAAGGGGGAACATCGCTGCTGGGATTTTCCCGGGGGGTCTCTGGTGTGTGCAGCCCCCGAGGCGGGAGCTACTCTGCAGAGGGGACTTCCAGCTCAGGCCATGTGGCAGCAGGACCCGTTCTGTCACCGAGAGCCACCACATCTGCTCCCAGCAGCGGAGAGGGAGGCAGCATATGGGGACGAGCCCTGGCCAGGCTGGAGGTCTGTGAGCAGCTCCTCGGAGCTGCTCTGCCACTGGCCTGAAAGAACAACTCCATCAGCTACAGCGAGCAGACCTTCTGCTTCCCCCGATTCCAAATTCATCACAGGCTCAAACGCGGACACTCCAGGCTTCTTCCTGCTTTAATTATTTAAAAATCCTGACTCTGGTTGTTTATTTTCAGGGGCTATTACCGCGTATTTTGAGCCTTAAAAAAAAAAAAAGAATAAAAAATTTGAAGCCTTTCCCTCATTCCACCGGTGAAGTTTAATTCACTCTAATTATTTCATATTACTTAGACTGTAATAGTTTCATAATTTCTAGTATATTAAGCACTTAATACGTTGTGTCATTTTAAGTCGCATATTAAATTCTGCAAAGCACATTTTAATGAGCGCTAAGTAGTGGGGAAATATTAATGCCACCTAATGGTTCATTTTTGTGCCCGTGTGGGGAGGCACCACTGGGGCAGGTGGGCACGGCAGGGGCTAGATGAAAAGTGGGCTGGAGAGGCACCCAGGGCAGCTCCTCTGGGATTCCTTGGGAGTTCCGTGAGGTGCCAGCGTTGAGCCAGAGAGGCACAGCGGGAAGGTTCAGCTGCTCCTCTACAAACTCCAGAACAGCCCAACTGTTTCATTCCCGCAAGCGAGCCCCTCTCAGCTCGCAGACCCTTCATGCGCCTCCCTGGGCTTCACATCCCCTCCGCGTGCCGGCAGGATGATCCTTCCCCGGTGCTCACCTGCGTGGAGGCGCCCCCAGCCCTGCTGCTCCCGCTCGGGGTCTCGTGTCACGCACGGGATGTCTCGTGCAGGTGTCTGTGTCCGAAGGAGAGAATCCCAGAATGAATTGGAAGAGACCCTAAGGCTCATCCCATTCCACCCCCTGCCACGGGCAGGGAACCTTCCACTGTCCCAGGATGCTCCAAGCCCCGTCCAACCTGGCCTGGGACCCTTCATGGATGGGGCGAAGAAGCCTTGAGAACTTTTCTCTGAGACTCACAAAAACAAGAACCCGGAAACCTCATCTGGGCTTCCGCCCCAAGGGCCTTTAACCTTCACCCCACGCAGCCGCGTCCGCCTGCCCTGGTTGGGAGGGGCTTCCTCACCCTCAGGCGATGGATGGGGGATGCTACTCCTGCTCCTGCTCCTCCATCCCGATGTCGGGAACTGGGGGAGAAGGGGGAAGCTGCACCTCCGGCTGCGCCCACGCGGTGGCGGCCCAGGCCGCGGAACGGCCAAACGAGCGCAGGAGCTCATTACCGGCGGCTCCTGCTCTGCGCAGCTCCCGGGGCCGGCTCACGCCGCAGCGACCCCGCGATGGGCAGCGCGCAGCCCCCGGGACATCTCCCCTGCCACCCTCTGCCCTCTCCCCGGTCCCGGTCTCCGGGATGCCGCCGATCCCCAGGATGCTCCCTGGCCCCGCATCCCTTCTCCCGGTCCCGGTCCCGGTCCCGTCCCCGCAGGGGCCCCGTGGTGCTCGGTGCCTCCCTCCCGCAGCTCCCGGCGCGTCTCCCGCCCCCGGAGCTCCCCAGGGCCCCGGTGCAGCCTCACCCCGCCCCGGTCCCGGCCCTGTTCCCGATCCCGGCCCCGCTGCGGTGCCAGGTTAATTCTGGGCTAAAACCGGGTATTTCGGGCTAATAGGTGTGCGCGCACCTCCGCGCCCGCTCTCCGAGCTCATTAATGTAATACCTTCATGTGTGAAACGAGCATATAAATGGGCATTAATGAGCTCCGGCTGCGGCGGGGAGGAGCGGGGAGCTCGGCGGGGGAGCGGGCAGCACCCCCGGCTCAGCCCCGGTACCGGGGGCAGCCGTGCGA
>VXBT01011649.1:0-16269 GCA_013400235.1 Oriolus oriolus
CGGCAGAATTTGCCCAGGGAGGCACGGCTGGCCACCATCCCCAGTGCGGCCGCCTGACCCACACCACTCCCGCTGCAGCCAGGTTCCCGTCCTGCAGACCCTTGTGAGCCGATGCCGCACTGAAGAAAAGATCTGGGGGGGGGACAAGTAGCCCCTTCCTCGGGGGGGGCTGCCGCATTTGCACCGCCTTGGGCGAGCGCGGCTGCAAGCTGGACACGTCTTTCCTGCAGCTGGTCCATGGAACTCTTTTGTTTTCGTTATTCAAAATGTTGTCACAATCCTAGATCCTACCTCAAAGACTGCTTTTTTACCGAATCACCTTGTAACCTCCTGCATTGTTGTGATTGCTTTTTGAGAAGGTTCTGTCTGTCTATGTGTATTGTTACCAGTTATTAAGTGTTTTAATCTGTGCCCCTGTTCATGTGGAAGATGAGCTCTTCTAAAGTTTTGTTCCTAACTGATATTAATAAAGTTTTTAGGCAATTTTGTAAGTATTTTAGGGAAACACCCTCTCAGTTGAGGCTTGAGGCTCTGGCCAAGCCCTAGCCCTGGCTGACTGGGGATTATACCATCAGACCCAAATGTTTCTGCTATAAAAGTGTAATCAAGTCATTTTGACTTGCTGATGTGATCTTATAAAAGCTGGACTCTCTTTTAAAGTAAACTTGGAAACCTTGTCCAGAAAAGGTTCTCCAATTCCTCTTTTGAATGGAACTCCCCAGCTGTTGCAAACTCTCATTAATGGAATTTAGGCAGTTGATAATATTACCTAGCTTGTTTTTACTCAGTGCACACTTGTCTGATTAGATGTACTGTTTTTTACTGTTCACAGTAAGAGAATTGCATATTATGTTACACATTTTCCTGAATTTAGTTGGTTGAAATATGTTCATGTTACAGTTGCTACAACAAAAAAGGGGGGGTGCAGAGATGAGATATACCTTCCACAAAAGTCTTATATGTTCTTAATCTTTTGAATCGTATTTAGAATGACCTAACCTTTGTCCAACGAACATTTTGGTGAGTCACAAGCTCACTTAGAAAAAGATAACCGGGAGGTGAGGATATGCTTGTGTTTCCACAGATTCCAGTCCACAATGGGTACCTGCAAAAGTGGTTTGACCAGCCGTGGTTGCTCCGGCTTCATCCTCAGCTCATGGGGAAGCTGAGGAAACAAGATACATAGAGCTTGTGTGCTTCAGGCCATGGGTCAAACGTGTTCTAATGTTAGAGTGTTTTGTTTCGTTATTCTTGCTTATATAAAACAAAAAAGGGGGAATTATGGAAGAGATGTGATGGAGCTGGGCTGCGGGCTATGGGATATGCCTGCAGAAGCACATGGCACCGGCATATGAGCACAAAAGAGCACATGGTGGCTCAGAGAAACTTGTCTCTGCTGGACCCTGGGGAGAGGAGCCCGCCAGAAGCTGACAGGTGGGTCACCCAATACAGAGACATTCAGAGGGTGTGCTGCTGACATGGCAGTGTGTGATAGGTCATGTAAGTGTATAGAACCAGCTTGTTCTTTGAATAAAGCGATTCAGTCTCCCTGCTGGACTGGGTCCATGTTTCAGTCACTGGCAATGCTGAGCAATCTTGAAAATCTAGCAGCGGTCTAGATTTCAGTTTCCTTGTTTATTAATCTTATTAACGTGAATTAATGTAATTCATTTTGTCTTTTTAATCTAAGTTTTCATCATAGAAATGAGTGTTCTTCAGTTTTTGGATCTGTCTCTCTTCCACCTCATTTTTCACTGGTCTACTAATTGCAAGTTATTTTTCCTTAATACCTCTTAATTAAATTCTTCTTTTCTTGTCCTTTCTCATGTCCCAGCAGAAGCTGCCCTATAACACATCTGTCAGAACAGGTGCTGTGCATTCATTTTCAAAACAATTTGACAAGTTTCTTGCAACATAGCATTGATGATGATGATGATTATTATTATTGGCAGTATTATTAATCTCTTTAAATTCCTATTTGATATTTTCCTGTGTTATTTATTATAAAGACATTTAGAAAACTTTTAAAAACCTTTTCATGTTTTTAGATTCCTGCCCATGTGTAAAGAAAATGGTAACATCTCTAAACTAAGACTGGTCTTCACCTTTTTATTTTAATGTTCATTAACTGAGTTCATGTTGGACTAAGCAACTCCTACATTTCTATTTTTTCATTCTAGATATTTCCACTGGCTTACATGTTGCTGACAGGATTTTGTAAATAGATTAATTCTATATAACCTCTTGCCTTCTAATGAAATGTTCACATTTGGAATTCCCAGAAGGTCATTTCATGTCTACTTTTTTCACAGTTGATTAGAAATGCATCAGTACTATGCAAGCATTTACTATTTGCACATTCTTTGAAGTATTAGAACTACTTTGTCAGCAAAATCTCAATTTAATCTCATTCTGCCCAACATTAATACTGTTATCTTTGCGCCTACCCGTTAATTCAGATGTGTTCTTTTACTTTCGCTGCAGTTGCTGAGGATTAGAAGTTATTTAGAAGGTTAAAAAGCAAGACAGCCTGGGGCGGGACTATTTTCAAAGAAATCCAAAGGCCCTATATACAGTGATCACATAAGGGGAAAAAAGCTCATAGTGAACTAGTTCTAATTTACCTCTGTCTATCTCTCATAAAGCACAGCTGTAGCTTCTTGCTGTTTAAATTGAATGCAGTTCCAGTTCATAGATTGTTTTCTAAGCACTAACTCCCTGTAGACCACTCACCAGAGTAGTAAATCAGCTGGCAAGAAAAGAAGAAAGAGACAAAAATAATTCCTCTGACAAACATTTAGAGTGGGAATCAAAAATATATCTATAGCACCCTAGATGACATGGGGCATTTTTCTATTCAGGAGCAAAGGTATGCCTTTGGCCAAAAGTCAGAGTTTGTTCTGTTTGGCTTACCAATTAGAATGAGGAACAAGGTAAGATTTTTTAAAAAATTTACAGATAAAAGTGTTAAAGACACCTGAAAGGAAAGAAGACTTTTATCTGCTGGAATATAAATACAAGAGAAAAAGATGATTAACAATGTCTTCTGGAGTAATTTAGGATATCGTTTTTCTAAATAGACTGGTTATGCTCACAAAAAGCAAAAAACAAAAGCAAAATCTTATGATGGTAGAATTTTAGAATATTTATCAATTTAATGTGTGCATGTAAATTATTGTGTGTGTATATAAATACATAAAAAACAAAACAAAAAACCTGAGCCAAAATATATTTTTAAAAATTTGTGCTAAGGAAAACTACAGATGAATTTCTGTCCCATTGAAATTATTGAAATCACTTTATTTTATTTAGCATACAATTTAATTCTTTTGTCTGTAATTTTGGCTGTTTCCTTTTAATATTGGCTTACGGATCTTTGCAGTGTACAAGAACTCAAGTAGATATTGCACATAATTTTTATGAGTATCATATTGAAGTCAGATACTTTTTTTGTTTGGTGGTTGATTTTGGTTTTTAAGGGTTGAAAGAACAGTACGCCTTTGATTTCTTGAGGAGAATAAATTTTCTCATAATATGATTTGTAGCCTCACCACAGCTTTTGCATGCACCAGAAAAACGTTAGATCTGAATTTAAATCTAGAAACCAACCATTCTCATCTGGCTGCCTAGCTAAGGTGGGTATCATTATCTGTAAACATCATCGACTTAAACCTTTACTATTTTTGATGTCTTTCAAAAATATTCTCTATTAGAGGAGTAAAATAATGCCCATTTTCAAGGAATTATTTGCTCATTAATCCTGCCAAGAATCACCTTCTGAAAAGTGGATGTGACTCTAGATCCTGTAACAATTGCCAAATATCAACATCTGGAAAAATCCCTTGTCTCAAAATGAAATAAAGATTCATTGTTTAAGGTGTGGCATCAGTAAAATGCTTATCCTACAGAAAGACAAAAAAAATTTACTTATAAGGCAACTGAAGTTTAGGATAATCAGGAGATTGCTCTTGATTGATATGTTTCAGTGCATTGATCTCATCAAAATATTAGGAATTTAAGTGAACTATCACAAATAAGCTGTAAAGAGAATCTGACCAGATTCTTTAATTATCCTGTTTCTGCTACCAGAAAAGAAGTATTATTTATATGAATTGTTCAGTGGGTGTGAAGTGGCATGTTAAATACAGAGAAAATGTTCATACAAAGCAGTACTTATTTTTCTTCTATATTTAAATCAAAACTGAAATGTATTTATTTAATTTATATCATGGTTGCAGTTATCTAGGATTGTACCCTTGAAGAATAGGCTGCAGAAATGAAAAATAAAGAACATTTTTTGTTGGTTTTGTTTCTTTTTCTTTAAAAAAATTAACTTTCCATTCCAACAGACATAGAAAGTTCATTTACAAGTGAGCATTTTTCAAAGATGCACATGCGAAAAGATTTTAATGGTAGACCAGAATTAGTTATATTTGGTCCAGACTTTATAGATAAGTTTACAGATGTTTACTGTGCAGATAGTGGTGCCTGTGCCAGTCATCTTAATGTTATAATCTGTGGAGAGAAATAGCACTTTGGGGATAAGAAAGATCTCATTTTCAGCTACTTCTTTTGGTCAAGATGAACCATCTTCTAGAAATACCAGTTTCTTATATCTGTGGAGTCTAAACAACAAAGTTGTCACTCAAAATGACTCATAATTGTTAACCACTTGGTCATTAGATAATACCATAGCTTTGTTGCAGCTCTTTTTCATAAGGTAATCAGTTGTCTCAAAAGCAACAAAGATACAGAATTAAAGCAGTAGAAAATGAAGGTTTATTCACTGTAATTAACACGAAAACGAGGGAAGTTTAACAAACAGAAAAGCCAACAAAACTTTTCAAGTAGATTAATGCAGAATATATAGAGCGAAGCTCCGAAGTTAAAACATATAGAATTACTTGAAATCTTCTCCATACAAAATTGGCTATGCTAAGACCATGATTAATAGACATTATTAAGGAGTTATTAAGAATTTGCATTAAAGTTGTAATGCAGTATTAATTTTTCCAGGAATGTACCTCATAAGTTGCTGCACAAATTAAAAAATTTGGAACCTCAGGGAAACTATTTAAGAAAATTAGTACTCTGTTTAAGAAATGTTATGGCTTATTGTTTGAACTGCTAATCATCACCATATTTCATATGAACGATTTTGCTGAAATGCAGTTTACGTATATATCTGGACATATCAGGAGAGGTAGCTGAAACTACTCAAGGCCAATATTATTGAAATATTTTACTTTTTATTAAAAATTACGTGGTTACACTCTAGAATACGCCAACATCTTCTGCTCCACTATTTATAACCTTTAGGCAAATTAGTGAATTTGATTACATAATGCCATTTCAAATTTTAAGAAGATAACCCTTTTGATAGTTTTACTTTAAAGTTATAGCTGAAAGAGCATAGTGGGTTTTTAGCAATAGGCTCTAGCCATATCGGAGTAACAGTCGATGTTATGTGTGAATTGAACAAGTTTAAACTGCTATGTTAACATCACGTATACCTCCTGGCACCTCTCTTTCAAGCTGCTCTCAAATCCTAATAACACCAAAAATTGCAACAAAACCATTGATTATTCATTCATCTGTATTTTTAAAACAATTTTTCCAGGTTATTCTTTTATGGAAAAGAAATTTTAATACTGATCTGAGTGGGATTGGAATAGATGCCTTCTGAAAATCATCTGTAAAGACCATATGGATACACTTGGATGAACCGTGCCGCGGTGACCGCTCGGCTGCCCGGGAGCCGAGCAGGCGGCATGCCATGGAGTGCCCAGACTGCAGCTGTGGGATCTCCTGCTGGGATTCACCAGGGCTGAGGCGGGACCGACTCAGGCAGTGGCCAAGAATGGAAGGGTTGCTGTGAAGGCTCAGAGAGGAGCAGGAGGCAGTCGCTGGTAAATGCGGCGGTGAGTGTAAAAGAGCGAGAGGGGTATCCGGTATGGGGTTCCAAGGCTTTATTTGGTGTTGGCGCACTTGAAGGGCTCCAGGGACCGAAGACACATAAAATGGAGGAACAAGGGCTTATATAGGGGGCGGTACAAGGTGCTGAGAGACAACTAAGTACCGATGGGATGAGGGCTAGGAGGTGGAGAGGACAAGGAGTGACAAGGGATAAACCAATGGGGAAAGGCAAGGGGAGGAACAAGAGAATAGGGGACCAATAGGGAACCGAGTAACATAGAAGATCCTAGAACATAACCATGTAAGGGACAAAGCATACATATTCAAAGGTTCATACATAAAACAGGGTGAGAAAACAGTAAACCAACCAGAACTAGGGGATTTACATGTTAACGCAAGGCCTAGTGGGAAGACACCTAACCAAGGGAGAGCTCGGACTGCAAGACTCTCCAAATTCATAAAAGTGCACCTCAACAGAACCGTTTTGGAGTGTTCAAAGAGAGGCACTGTGCCGCTATAATACAAATGTTCACTGATTTATCTTATTTCTTGTTTTCTTTATGTTTTTTCAAGGGAAATTGATTTTTGTAAAGAACTAGTTCTTAACTATAAATATATAATAGAATGTAATTTTTACAATAACAGTAATACAAGAAAAAAATGGATCATTAATCCCAAAATATAATAATCTGTTACTGAACTTTTTACTAAATGTGTCATTACCTTGTGTTCAAATCACTCACCTGTGCTAAAGCAATCAATTGCATTTTTGGTAAATTCAGCACATCAATGTGCATTCCAGACTCCCTGGTGATCATATGTTCAGCCTTTTAACACAACAAAAATTTAAAGTACTCGAAGTGTGAATCCTTCCTCCATAGTACAATACCAAGCAACAGGAAGACTTAGTGTGTTCTGGAAGAAAGAAAGTAATAAAGTGAAAATTACCGTATATTCTACGCCCAATGACAAAGGTACTAAGGATCATAAATGTGAACTGGTGCTTTTGAGACCATTTAAATACATATCTGAAATCAGTTCTAGCCAGTCATCAGAGAAGGAATTATACAAAACAGTAATTAATTTTGTAGCAAGGGACACAGTTTATCAGTGTTCAAAACTGCAGGTCAAAGAATAGAAAATGCAAAAGGTGTATGCATGTATTGGGATTTCATGGCAAGCATCTGGTAGTGAGGGGGCTTCAAGGGTGTAATCTGTAAGGTCCCCCCTTTGTGTGACCGAGCCATTGCCAGTCAGCACTAACACTGACCTACCACTGGCCAAGAGAGAGACATCAGCAATGGTAGTAGCACCTCTGGGATAAAGTGTTTACAAAGAGGAGAAACTGCTGCCCAAAAGCAGATGGTAAAGAGGAGTGAGAACTTGTGAGAGGAATGGCCCTGTAGAACCAAGGTCAGTGAAAAAGAAGGGGGTACATGTGCTGCAGCAGCCAGAGCAGATATTCCCCTGCAGACCATGGTGCAGACCATGGTGAGGCAGCTGCTGCTTTGCAGACCATGGACATCCCCAGCTAAGCCCATGGATACACCCAAAGGAGGCTGTGACCCTGTGAAGAGCCAGTCCCGAAGCAGGATCCTGGCAGGACCTGTGCAACCATGAAGGGAAGAGCTTGCACTCTTCATATTTTCTTGACGGGACCAACTCTGGAGCAGTGTCTTCCTGAAGGACTCCATCCCATGGAAGGGACCCATGCTGGAGCAGTTTGTGAAGAACTGGAACTTCCTTTGGGAGGGACCCACGTTTCAGTTCACTGAGGACTGTGTCCTGTAGGAAAGACCCCATGCTGGAGCAGGAAAAGAATAGCAAAGATAAAGACTTGTGAACCCCCCATTCCCTGCCTTCCTGCATCACTCAGGAGGAGAAAGTAGAGACACTGGGAGTGAAGTCGAGCCCAGGAAGAAGGGAGGGTTGGCGGAGTAATTACTCTTATCCGATTTGATTTGTTAGCAATTAAACTAATTTACTTAAGTGTTTCGCCTGTGACAGTAATTGATGAGTGATCTCACGATCTGTTCGTATCTTGTACCATGAGTCTTTTGTTTGTTATATTTTGTTCCTCCCCATCTAGCTGATAAAAAGAAGTGATAGAGAGGCTTGGTGAGCATCTGGTGTCCAGCTGAGGTTAGCCCACCACAGGACTACAGATAAATTAACCACAAAGGCTGCATGACTGGTTAGGTTGAAGTAAATGCATTGAAGTATGCATCATATAGGCACAAATATGACAATATCCTCTTTTGCTTATTCTTTATCTACATGTGCTGAATAACTATAAGGATTGTTTAGGTTTTTTATTTACTTGTTTTGCTTAATCGAGATTACTGAAATGCCTCACGCGTCAGTCAGCTTTACTTCCTGTAATGTCTGATTTTTTGTTGTTTTTTTCCGAGAACAACCCTTCTTTAGAGTACTGATCTGCACACACTTGAAGAAAAAATTTTAGAAAAAATGTTCTTTCTCATATGTCTACTAGAATCTGAATCTTTACTCATGACAGTTCAGAAAATTCATACCTTGGGATGATATATTCATTTAACAAAGCTTGGGCTTTGTGCAGAACTAAGCTGCAGTGAATCAAATTGCTTTTCCACTGAAGCTGACCTGGAGTAGTTGCTTCGTTTCATACATTGCAAAATAGAATCCCAGCTAAAATGACCTTTGTAAAATTCTGTTTGATAAATATATTCTGTTAAAGTGACAGAGTAAAATTTAAAAAGTTATTTCATAGGAAGAGCTCTACACAACTGTCTCACTACTGTTTCATACAATCATAAAATACCAGGTCAAAAAGGCCTTCATCATCTGGTCTGACCTCTCTTTGCAAAAGCAAGGTCTAGAGAAGATAATGCAGAATCTTATCCAGCTGAATATATTATTGGAGAACCCAACATTTCCCTGGGCAGATTATGCCAGTGTCTGACTGTCCTTTTTGTGAGAAATTTGCCTCTTGTGTCTAGTTGGAATCTCTGTAGGAGTAAGTTGTACCCATTATGTCTCATCTTTTCCATGTGACTCATTGTAAAAAAGGATTCTCAATGTCATTTGTAGCCACCTTTTAAATGCAAAAATAGGGTGATAAAGTTTCCCCTAAGCCTGCTTCTCTCAAGGCTGAAAAAATCCTGTTATCTCAACCTTCTTCACATGGCAGGTTTTCCAGACTTTTGATCATCTTTGTGACCCATTCTAGAGCCTCTCCAGACTGTCCACATCTTTTTTGCATAGCAGGGATTTTTTTTTTATTATTTTAATTTAATTAAACACACTTGTTTTTCCTTTCATCTCACTGGTAGCTGCAGAAGCCTGAATGGCATTTAATTTGATATCTGACCTTACTGGCTTTATGCTCACAGTCAAATCCTAATTTTTTTAAAATTTTAAATGACAGCTAGGTGATGAGAGTACTTTTAATCAATGTAGTTACTCACAACACAGTTATTTTTAATTCTTCCTGCTCCTATGGTGCAGTGGGAAGGAACTGGAGAACCTTATAGGTAGGAAAACTGATGCTGTGATGGGGAGCATAATTGACTCAGTGAGTTATAAGGTGTCCTATATTCAAGCTTCCAGATACACCCCTGGCACTTGTGATCTCAAAGATTGCTATTGGCATTTCATTCAACACATGGGTGATCTCAGTAGGTACAGCCACACAGCTTTCACAGCTTGCAAAGTACATGATAAGAAATTGGGCTTTGTTTTGTCTCATATGACAAATCCTATCATACCTCTTAATTTACTTTTGTAGTATGACTTCATTTGCAGCAATTTCATCTTGCATTAAGTTGGTCTCCAAGAAAGACACATTAGTATAAAGACATTTCAAAGCATTTGGAAATGCGTAAGCATAACTCTTATTCAGTAGAGAATAAATGCAGGCATGTTGACCAAAAAGGCTGCAAGAAATGAAAATTACATAAACCATGGTTACTGTCAAGCCCAGACTTATTATCATTAATTATATTTAATAATTTTTATTAATAATTACATTAAATGTATTATTATTATGTTTTTTGTTGTTGTTGTTTTTGTTGTTGTTGTTATATTGCCTAACATGGTAGTACTTGGAACTTAACCTAACATTTAAGATTAATGCAAATAAAACCTTCTTCACTGAACACACTGTGTTGAAATCTCCCCTTTGTCTCTGCCCTATACTGCAAAACACACACCACAAATTCATGCTCCAAGATAGGGCTTGCTGTACCAGATCAGCTGAACATCTGATACATTCTTCATAAAGATAGCTATGGTGCTTCATTCCAGTCCAGCCCTTTTCCACGGTATTGCTGACAGGTACTCTTACAATTCATTCCCAGTAAGATTTAGAATTCCAGAGCAGATAGAAGTACAAGGCAGAAAGGTACCAGAACAGAGAATATGGGGTTTTAGAAACACACTTTATTTTCTCAGCTGTTTCAAATTTTCTGTACCATCAGTGTCTGTTAATTGTTTGTTAGCAATGAACTGCTTTACCAGCCTACTCTTATTGTAGTTTTATCTCACCTGGTTTTGATTTTTTTATTGAAAATGGAGAATTATTTGCACCATTTAAAATACTGCAATAACCTGTAAGAGTGTATCAGATTAAAAACCTGTCTTTAAATGTTTTACTCAAAAAGTATGTTGATACTGCCAACAAAATTTATGATGTTTTACAGATATTTTAAAGCATCTTCTTAAGGGGAAATAAATGGTTTCTTTTTCTTATAAACTTTCAAATTCTTTAGTATTTTGTAATTATAGACAAAACACAGAGACAGTTTTAGTAACTTTGATTTTCCATTGCTTTTTGTTTTGTGTCTTTATGTGTTTTGGATGATTCATATAGGAAAATAATTAGAAGGAAGATTCTCTTAAATAAAAAACTGGCATAATGGTTTTATTAGGCAATATTGGAATATACTGGAAATTGCAGAATGCAGTGCAGGAGTAGACTTTGAAAGTGAAGTAGACTTCACCCCAAAGCATGGTACAAGTTAATTTGCTATGTAAATCTCAATGTGAATCTTGTTGCAATTTGCAACTGTAAATGTCAATATTTCACTTTGTTGATGGTGCTTGTTGGTATTGCCCCAGAGTCAGGAAACATCTATGTGTCTTGATGTTGGTTTCCCCCTTTGCTAGGCTTTCAAGCTGCTGGAGGTGACATACTGCACAGAAATTCCACATGATGTAGTGGTGCATGATTAAATACATCTCTCAAAGCAGCACCACCTACAACGTTGGTGATCACTATTTATATTCTTTACCAGTTAGAGAATTATTTATGTCTACTAATCCTTGAATGGTTGGGGGGCATTTTGTGCCCTGAAGTTGTATAGTGTTTTGGAAATTATTTTGATTTAAAAATCTAAGTGAGTGACTTGTTTCAAGGTTTTTTCCTTATTATATATTAATTCATTTTTTTGCAAACGGTAGCATAGACAATCCCCTGATTTAAGTAAGATGAGATAATTAAGCCCTGTGCATCACTAGTGAAATAAAAAAAACCTCTGCATAATAGTAATCTTATTTTTCCACAAACATTCCAAATAATTTTAATGAAAGTTGTTGCTTAATGAATACATAGAAGTTTTGAGAATAAAGCTGAAAACTGAGGGTACACTGTATAAGGAGATCCTCCATATCTCTGTGATTGATGATACATCACCTATGTGTTGATATCCTAAGTAACTATAAGATTCAAAGAAGTAAAAACATTTTGAAGAGAAAAAAGACAATATTCCATATTCCTTTTTGTTATAGTCTTCTATTTTTAGTAGAAATATATTAAAAAATATAAAATAACATCTTTGTACACTCAAATCATAGGTGCAACAAAAAACAGAAGTAAGTTTTTGAGTGGATATCTTTTAAAGCACATTGGTTAGAAGGAGATAATGATTAGAATGGCAATAGTAAAACCTGTTAGGAATATTAAAACATCTTGCATCAAAAATCTTTTGACAAGCACTGGCGACCAAAAGGAAGAGTGCTAGCATAGTGTACATAATGCAAGCTAGCTAAGATTCTTCAAGGAATACATCACACTTCAATTTCAGATATAGCAAAACCAGTGACTGCATAGAATACACAAAACAGAAAAAGAATTAGTTACATTTATGTTAACAAAACTAAGAAATAATTGTCTTCAAAGCAACAACAAAAATATTACTGAGACTGATCCCATTGGTAGAATTTTCATTTTCTTGATCATGGGATGGTTTATACACCACCATGCCTGCCGGAAACAGATAAGAGTTCATCTGTCTAAAAAAGAGGAAAAAGATTGTAGCCCAGGAGTTGTCACGGCTTTTAACCAGGTTTGAAGGAGGAAAAGAACAACGAAGTTCTCAGTAAAGATGAGCCTGGGGTGACACACCAGTGCTGGGTGTTGTCTCAGTGCCTTTTCCTCTGCCCCGGCTGGCAGGTGTTGACCGCGGGCACTGGACAGGCCCTGCCTGGCCCGGAGAGGTGGTCAGAGGCGGATCGTAGCTGGAGCACGCCGAGGAGGTAAAGGAGCGAGAGGGGACTCCGGCATGGGGCTCCAAGGCTTTATTAAGGGGAGGAACTCCAGAGGCCGAAGAACCAACAAAATGGGGGTACAGAGTTTTTATAGGGGGAGGTACAAGGGGTGGAGAGACAACAAAATCCAATCGGGTGAGGGCAAAGGGGTGGAGAGGACAAGGAGTGACATGAGGAAGACCAATGAGGAAGACATGGGGAGGGACAAGGGTACAGGGAACCAATGGAGTACCGAACAACTTAGAAACCTCTAGAACATAACCATATAAGGGACAAAACATGCATNGTCGGTGGGAGGTTCCACTGTTTGAGATGTCCACACCCCTGAGGCTTGTTACCACCCAGTCTCCTCCCCTGTCTCCACCCTGTCACCACCCAGTTACCACCCAGTTTCCAGCAGTTTCTGCATGTTAAGTTTCCTCTATGTCTATCAGGTTGGCTCCTCCCTGGCTGACACTCCACTTGTTCCCCATTTGTGGTTGTACCCTGGCTCCTCCCTTTACCGTACTCCCTATTGGTCAATGTTGTAAACCCCTCCTCTTTTCTCTTTCCCTTAAAAACCCTTATACAGCCCTTGTTCTTTGGAGATCTTTCCCTGCTCTCCTCAGGTCAGGAATAAAGTCCTGTGCTTGGGGAAAGGAAAGTCTCTCTCCTGTTCTTCCTCTGCCTCCGGGGTCGCCTGGCCACACCACCGCCTACCACCTGCAGCCTCGGGAAGCCGCTTCTCCGGTTCCCTGGAGGGTTTGACTATCTGACCCTATCGCGCTGCCTTGCGACACGCCGCTGCTAGCGGTTGTGCCACCGGCCGGCTGTGCCGAAAGCCTGTGTCCGCACACTCTCTCACCGTGCCGATCCGGGCGGGGTTAGACACCGCCTCGGTGGCGGCTGACCCTCGAGCCGCGGTGACAGCTGGTGCCCAATATGGGGCGGAGTGAAATCTCCGTCCCTGTGGACACTTTCGGACATCCCTGACCAGTGGACTTACAACCGTCGCTGAAGCGCCCTTCGTCGAGCGCGCTCAGTTCTAGTGAGCAATGCTCCGAAGGAGGATCCTGTCCCGGAGGACTTCTCCTTGTGCCTTCGTTTCAGGACGCAGCTTTAGGTGAGCATTTTTGTTCCTTGCACTATTACTGGCTTCGGGGTTCTGTGTGCTTTGCAGCACATACTTTTTATCATGCCTGGCTGCACGAGTTTGTATCCCCCGAAGTGTCACTTTTTCTGGTCCTGTGTTCTGGGCCATTTTCTTTTAATTTCGCATTTTAATACAAGGAGGGGGTGGAAAGGTGTGCGGAATTTGTCTGATTACCACCTTCTGTACGCTCACCATGGGTAACAGGCTGTCAGCACCCGAACGGGAAGTTTTTCTCCAAGTTGTGGGTTCCCTTGAGCGGGGTGGGTTTGCGTTTAAGAAACCCCGGTTGGAAAAGTTTGTAAAATGGATTTTCCTCTACTTCCCTAAAACCACCGTTGTAAATGTGAAAACTCCTGCCTTTTGGAATGATGTGGAGAATGTTTTAATGGATTTGAGAAATTTCAAAAAGAAGGCTCCACAAAAATTTGGTCCTTTGCTTTTGCAAATTAAAAAGGCGGTTGCTAGGGAGCAGAAAAGTAGAGAAAGGTCCTCGGTTTCATTTTCAGTCCCCAGTTCTCCTACTCCCTCTTCCCGAAAAACCCCTGTGCCTTCTCCTTGCTTGCCCAAGAGGAGAGAATTGATAAGAGCAGAAAGCCAAACAGCTCAGGATTGCCACCCGCTTCTCAGCTCTTCTCAATCCTCCCCTCACCCTGGCTGCGGTAGGTCTGATCACCCTACTGCAGACCTGTCCCGAACTCCTCTTTCCTCTCCCCGAGTTAATCCCCATCCCAGTCTCAAATGAACAAAGGATTTTTGCACAACGGAATCCTTTGAAGCCGAAGCTGACCTCTGGCGGGTCGAGTCACCACAAAATGGCTGTCGCCACGTGACGTGTCAGTCCTTCCCTTCTCCTTCTCCCTCATTCCCTTGGAATGGTGGTAACCGCATGGCCAGTCCCATGCCAAATCCTCCTTCTTCCCATAATCCCTTCCTCCTTCCTTCCCAGAATCCCTTCTTCCCGCCTTCCGACCTGTCACTCCCAAGCTCCTCCCAGTGCCACCACTCCTCCCCTTGCTCCTCCCAGTTCTCTGGCTCCGCCCCAAGCAGGCAGGACTTTTGGTGCCTTCCAACTCCTCCCACTGCTCCACCCCTCTATGATGGAGCGTGGGAAAAACCTTCCCCCGATTCCCACGCCCTTCCACCTGACTCCACCCCTGGAGGCGGGGAACGGCATGCGGCCCTTGAGCCGGAACCGGAGGCGAAAGGCGTTTCCCCTCAAATCCCTTTTGCCGCTCCTGTCGTATACAATCCCAGAACAGGCCTCAATACGCAATGGAGACCTTTCGATTACACACAAATGAGGGACCTGTGCAAAGTACAAAAGGAGTTTGGTAGGGGAAGTCAATATTTCAAAAACCTTTTCAATTCGATTTGCACAGCCAATGTTATGGTCCCCTACGATATTCGCAAAGTTATTTCTTCGCTCATGTCTCCAACGGAATTCGACCTGTGGCTCAAGTTATGGACAGACACACTGGAAGAACAGTTGCCTGTCCTAACTAGAGACCCCAACAATGCAAATTTTTTAACAATTGACCTGTTAAGTGGAGAAGGACAATTTACAAAACCGCAAGACCAGGCAAATCAGATACCAAGGCCTGTCCTAGAATTGGTATGGGGAGCATCGGAACGGATTTTCTTTCATATGCCCATTCAATTGGCAGTCGTTACATCATACCACAAAATTACCCAGGCTCCTAATGAGTCGTTTATAGCTTTTGTTGACCGAGTCAGGGACGCAGTTTTGAAACAGGTCCCTGACCAATCACATCACCAACAAATTATCAGAGATATTGGGAAAAGCAATGCCAACGAAACCAGTAAATGAATCATTAGGACTCTGCCATTTAAGCTGCTTCCGAGCCTCATGCTCATGACTGAGGCCTGCATGACTCAAGAGGTGGAACAAGAAGCACCAAAAAAGAGGAAGGAACTGGGAAAGTAAGTCATGGTCACATATGCTGACCATGGGGAGGCCCCTAAGACACCTAACACCACAAACTGGACATGTAACCGCTGTGGCAAACGAGACCACACGGCCAAGTACTGTCGAGCTCCTGCCCCCATTCACCCTCCTTTTAGAAAGTCTTTTGCAGGACCACCACATGGCATGGGGAAACCCTCGATGCTCCAGGGGCAGGGAAACTAAGAAGTCAGCGCGGGAGTGCAGCGCCACGCAAAGACAAAAATCCCACAGCTGCACCAAACATCATCGCCAAGACCACAAGCCCAAACTCATTTCAACATAACATCTCTTACAATGTTGCCTTCACCAGAACCCCAAAGCTGGAGAACCAGCATATTGTAGTCCTAGGCGATTCCAATGTCACCCCCATGGAAATGGAGATGGTTCCCGTCATCACGACCACTGACGTGACTGGGAACTTCTGTGTTGCAGTTCGCTGCAACTTCCTGCCAACCTTCATTCCCAAAGACTCTCCAGTGGCACAGGCGATTCCTTTGTCTGTGGAAAACCCACCAAACAGAGACACAAAAATCTTTTGGACCCAGATAGTGGGTGGCAAACACCCGATGCTTGACTGTAAACTTTCTAACGAATTTTCCTCTGCTCCTTTTTCCATTGCAGGTGTGATGGACACAGGAGCAGACGTCACCATCATTTCGGCTACGGATTGGCCTCATGAATGGGAGTTGCAGACCAACGACAGCCTCGTTTCAGGTGTCGGGGGAGCCGT
>VXBT01011650.1:4523-24984 GCA_013400235.1 Oriolus oriolus
GATGGGATGGGATGGGATGGGATGGGATGGGATGGGATGGGATGGGATGGGATGGGATGGGATGGGATGGGATGGGATGGATTTTAGGGTCCCTTCCCACCCAACCATTCCGGGATTCCCAGTGTTTCAGGATGCTGAGCAGGGTCGCAGGAGAACTTTGAGGCCCTTCACATAAATGCAACTTCCCCAGGGATCCTGCAGCTCCTCCAGCACGGGAATCCCTTCGGGAACTGAGCAGCTCCCTGACATTCCAGGAGCTCTGGGAAGCTCTGCTGACTTCAGGAGTGTTGCTCATTCCGCGTTTTCCTCCCCTCTCCTCCTGCTCAGGTGCTCTTTCCCAGCTGTGCTGCTGGGGGCACTGGAGGATCGAGCATCCCACACCCTTCCCCCTGGAATGTTTCCCTTCCCTTGTGTCAATATTTGGTGCTGTTTTCTTTCACCTTTGAAATGTTTCTGAGCTAAGCCCGGCCCTGTCCCTGCTCCCAGTTAAGGGGGGAAAGCATTCCTTCCTTTCTTTTTCCTTTGGGGATTTTCGTGCTTCCCTGTGAAAAACTCTAGGAAGAGTTGCCAGGAAGGTGCATCCCAAATTGGTGTCCCTGCCCCTGGCTAGAAGGATTTTTTCCTTGAGAGAGACCCTGGTTCCTGTTCCTTATTCCCTGGGAATCCCCCCGGGATGTGCCTGGGGAGTGCTCCTGGGCAGCTGCTCGAGGGCAGAAGTGTGGGTTGGAGTTGGTAGTTCCTATTTTTCCGGCTTTTCCCTGCTGTCCATGCCCAGGGTGTCTGTAACTGCACGACGGCTCCTTATCTCTGCCTCCCGGACTTTGGAACTGCTGAAATGGCTCTGTCCCCGCGGCTCGGGAATGGCCCAGCTCCAGAATTCCCTCTGCCTGCCTTCGGCACAGCCAAATCCTTTGGATTTTGCCACAAATACAGCTCAGAATGGTCAAAACAAATCCCTGTGCTCAGCCTGGAGAAGAGGAAGCTTAGAGGGACCCTCTCCTTCTCCCGAATTCCCTGACAGGGTGGAGCTGGGGGAGATTTGGGATCTGCTACCAGGGAACAAGGGAAAAACGGCCTCAAGTTGCACCAGGGGAGGTTTAGGTTGGATATTGAGAAAGTTCTGTCCTGGAAAGGGTTGTAAAGCACTGGAAGGGGCTGCCTGGGGCACTGGAGGAGTCCCCATCCCTGGGAATGCCCAAGGAAAGTGTGGATGTGGCTCCTGGGGACATGGTCAGGGGTGGCCTTGGCTGTGCTGGGTTGATGGTTGGACTCGATCATCTCTGAGGGCTTTTCCAACCAGAACAATTCCATGGGTCTGTGATCCTGGGATGCTGCAGAGCTCAGGATGGAGTCAGTCCTTCAGCAAAGAGGAGGGAAAATCACTTTCCTTTTCCTTTCAGCTCCGTGCTCCTGCTGGGACAGGAGAGGTGGGAACAGCTCTGGGATACAGCGATGGGAGAGCCTGGAAGAGATCCTGTGGATCCCACCGCAGTAAGGATCTGGGGAATTCTGTTTTTAACACTCCACATTTCCCACATGGCTAAAATGTGTTCCCAGTTTTCCTGAGGGTGGGACAGAGGGAAATTCCAGCTGGGGATTAAACCCATGCCCACTCCTGGGACAGCGGCAAAGCTCTGCGGTTCCTCACAGAGAAATGGCCGTGGGGAAATGGAGATCCTGGAGTCAGGGAAGGGTTTGGGAGGGAAGGGACCCTAAACATTATCCCATCCCACCCCTGCCATGGGCAGGGACACCTCCCCCTGTCCCAGGCTGCTCCAAGCCCCGTCCAGCCTGGCCTTGGGCACTGCCAGGGATCCAGGGGCAGCCACAGCTGCTCTGGGAAATCCATTGCAGGGCCTCCCCCCTATCAGAGGGAACAATTCCTTCCCAATATCCCATCCATCCCTGCCCTCTGGCAGTGGGAAGCTATTCCCTGTGTCCTGTCCCTCCATCCCTTGTCCCCAGTCCCTCTCCAGCTCTCCTGGAGCCCCTTTAGGCACCGGAAGGGGCTCCAGGGTTTCCCTGGATCCTTCTCCTCTCCAACTGGCACACCCTGATCCCATCCCACCCCTGCTGTGGGCACGGACACCTCCTGCTGTCCAGCCTGGTCCTGGACACTGCCAGGGATGGGGCAGCCACAGCTGCTCTGCACAACCTGACTTGGTTTCCTTGAGGGACTCCTGGGCTTGGTGACCCTGGCAGGATTCAGGACACCTGGAGCAGGGCGAGAGAGGGATGTCCCGATCCCAGGATGGGCCAGCCAGGGGCGGTGGCTGCTGCTGAGGGAGCTGGAGCTGCCCTGGGAGCGCCGAGCTCCCACTGCTCCCCTGGAGCACCTGGCTGTGCCTGGGAAGCTCCCGAGCTCCGAGTTTTGGGATCACTCCCGGCTCCAGCCCACTTTGCCTCAGTTTGTCCATCCCCAGAGCAGTTTGGTTCCCTGATGGGCAATCCTGGCTGTGTGACTGCACAGCACTTCTGGGATGGAAAACCTGAGCAGCTGAGCTGGATCCGGGGCTCAGAGCTGTGCCCTGTTCCAAATAATCCCTGCAGGGATTAATTAGTACCCTGCAAGGTGCTGGGACTCATTAAGCCTCCCCCTGCTGTGGGAGGTCACTCTGCCCTTCCTGGCATGGAAGAATCGAGGCAGGGGAGCTCAAGCATCAAAATTCAGATGTTGGAACTTCCACTTTCTGGGTGGTTCTGCAGGTGCCTCCAGCCCTTGGAGGCAGGATTGGCTTGGAATCGATGAGATCCTTTTTTATTTCTGTTTTGGATTTCTTCTTACTGCTTCTCCTGTGACACTCAGTGTCACCTCTGCTAAGGGACACTTTGCTGTCTCCCAGATTCCTGTGCTGGGTGAGCACAAAGGACACATTCCCAGGGAAAAATGGAGTGAGGAACTGGAGAGCGGCCAGGGGAAACGACCTGAGAGCCCCAAATGTCCTGGGGCTGCTCCCTTCCACATCCAGAGCTTCCTGACACAGCTGGAGAGGGAGTCCCCGTCCCTGCCGGAGTTTCACAGCTGTGTGGATGTGGCACTTGGGGATGTGCTCGGGGTGGCCTTGGCTGTGCTGGGGGGTGGTTGGGCTCCGTGACCCCAGAGAGCTTTTCCAGCCTGAGCCGTTCCACGATCCTGTGGTCACTGTGCCATTTCCATGGCTGCTTTTCCTGAGCCCTTGGAGCAGAAGGAACTCTTCAGGCTCCTCAGCTCAGCTGTGATTCTTTCCCATTCCCCATCCCTGGCCCTGGAAGGGATGAGTCCCCCCACAGACCCTTTCCCAGAGCTCACCCAGGTTTTCATTCTCTACTTCCCAAATTTACCACATTTAGAAGTTTCTGCGAGTTCCCCGTTCCTAGACTCGGGTTGGGCTTTAGCAAATGGAATTCCATTTCCTCCAAGGGAATCTCCAAACCAGAGCTGGATCAGAATCTCCAAACCTGAGCCGGATCATATCCATAAAAGGCTTTCTTGGAGAGCTGGTTCAGCTGTGTTTGGCTTTGGTGCTGAGGGATGGGCAGCTCCCACCCCTGGGAATTCCTGGCTGGGAAAACAAAGGATAATTCTGTCAATGTTAAATCATGGCTGCCCCATCCCGGGAAGTGTCCCAGGCCCGGCTGGATGGGGCTTGGAGCACCCTGGGATAGTGGAAGTGTCCCTGCCCAGGGCAGGGGTGGGACTGGATGGGCTTTAATGTCCCTTCCCAGCCAGGCCATTCCATGATTTCTAACTGGGCATGGCAAAAAGTGGATTAATTCAACTTCCAGTTTAATCCAAGCAGGCCAGGAGCAGAGGGACCCACTTCAGGAGCCGGGAGCTGGCAGCAGCTTCCTAGGCTGGGAACTTGTCCCTGCAGGTCCCAGGGCAGAGGTTTGGATTTCCTTGGCTCAGCTCAGGGCAGGTTCCTTCTTGCTGCTCCTGTCACTTTGGAATTACAGCAGAGAAGGGAGAGGTGGCAACCTCTGCAAATCTGGGAATCTGATTCTGGAGAGCTGGGAAAAGAGCAGTGCCAGCCCAGACACACTTTGGGAGTTCGCCTTTTCCCTCCCAGTGTCACCAGTTCTGGGGCAAAGGTTGGACTGGGGAGGGAGCAGAGCCCTGGGGGGATCTTGGTGGGAAAACCAAGCACAAATCCAAGGGTGAGTCTGGGGTCACTCTGGACGTTTGTCCAGGGGAGCTGTGGCTGCCCTCAGATCCCTGGCAGTGCCCAAGGCCAGGCTGGATGGGGCTGGGAGCAGTCTGGGACAGTGGGAGGTGTCCCTGCCATGGCAGGGGTGGGATGGGATGGATTTTAGGGTCCCTTTGCACCCAAACTATTGCGGGATTCCCGGCGTGCTGCGGGCAGGGCCTGCTCTGCTGGGTTACCTTCCCCAGGCTGGCAGTCCTGCACAGGGAAGTGCCTTGGCCATGAACCCTCAGGTTTAATTCCAGGTGGGAAGGGTTCCTTGGAGTCTCCAAGGCTTCGTTTCAGCCTCCCTGGTGCAGAAGCTGGCCCATTCTCACTGGGCTCCTCCACCCCTCTTGGGGGTTTCGTTCCAGCACCTCAGGTTTCCCATTTCATTCACTTATGGAACAAACTGAGGGAGGTTCCTTTGTTTTCCCCCTTGGCACAGAAGTCCCTTGGATCATCATGGACATAATCTTTGCCACCATTTCTTAGCTCAGGCTCAAGTTCCTTGGAATGAGTTACTTTGGAGCATCCTTGCTCCCTTGGAGCTGGGCTCACTGGAAGGGGCTGGGGTCGTGATCCGGGGTGGGGATCTGCTTCCAGGGAGTATAAAATCCTCTCAGACCTTATCTCTTCCATCCAGACAATACCAGTTCAATCAGGATCATAAAATGCTTCTTATCAGCACCCTGGAATTTTATCCTGATGTTTGACAAAGCCACTCCATCCTTGGATCCTCCCTGGAGTGGCGGAGCCGGTTTTATTGGGAGTGAGAAAGTTCCGAGGTCAGAGCTGTCTGAACTCGTGTGGGGCCCTGCTGTGGAGCAGGAGGGATCTGATCCGTGTTTCCGTGGCAGGACACTCATTGGATAACTGATTAAATCCCAGTCAGGGATCAGACCCTGCGGGATGGGATGCTCCAGGATCCCTGAGCAACCCACTCTGCTGGGTTGTAATTCCTGCGTCTTCCCTGGGAAGGACAGGGGAGCTGATGCTGAGGGGGTCCCTCTGTGTCCCTCGGTGTCCCCGCTCCTCCCCAGGGCCAGTCCCAGCCTCTGGAAGCTGCTGAGCTGCAGCTTCGTTCCCGCAGGAATCTGGGAGCAGTCGTGCTGGAACAGGCCCTGCTGCCAGGCTGACACATCAAAGCAGCTCCCTGGGATCCTGCACGGATCAAACGGAGTGAGCAGGGAGGGAGCAGGGAGGCTCCCAGACCTGCCAGCCCTGGGATGGCTCAGCTCTGTCTCCTCATCTCCATTAACGCCGGGAACATCCCTGCTGGACACCCCTGCTCCAGGCACTCCCAGCTTGGCTTCAGAGGCTAGAGCCGGGCTGGGAGAGCTGGGGGTGCTCACCTCACTCCAGGGAGAGCTCAGAGCCCCTTCCGGAGCCCAAAAGGGCTCCAGGAGAGCTGGAGAGGGACTGGGGACAAGGGATGGAGGGACAGGACACAGGGAATGGCTTCCCAGTGCCAGAGGGCAGGGATGGATGGGATATGGGGAAGGAATTCCTGGCTGGGAGGGCAGTGAGGCCCTGGCACAGGGTGCCCAGAGCAGCTGTGGCTGCCCCTGGATCCCTGGCAGTGCCCAAGGCCAGGCTGGACAGGGCTTGGAGCCTCCTGGGACAGTGGGAGGTGTCCCTGCCATGGCAGGGGTGGCACTGGATGGGCTTTAAGGTCCCTTCCCACCCAACCATTCCATGGATCTGTGTGAGATGGTGCTGGGAAAAGCCTGTGAACGGGCTGCCGTGAGGGAAGAGATCCTTGCTGGCATTTTGGGCAGAATTCCCCTTCCCTGTGTGAGGAGAACAGGCAGGAGGATGAAGGTTTTATGGGAAAAACCCCTCTAATGCAGCCAGTCTTGGTGTCCCTCAGAGCACGTGGCACAGCCTGAGCCAGGAATCATGGAATTGTTCAGGCTAGGAAAGCTCTCAGAGATCATCAAGTCCAACCCAGCACTGCCGAGGTCACCCCTGAGCGTGTCCCCAGGTGCCACAGCCACACATTTCTCGGACAGTTTCAGGATGGGGACTGCCCTGTTAGGGCTGGACAACCCTTCCAAGAAGGATTTTCCCCAAATCTCTGATGAATGGATACAAATATGGAATATCTGCCCCAAAGGCCCCGGGGAGCTGCTCTGGCTCCGTGTCCACCTGGAGAAGGTCCATCCCCTCGGGCAGGAACATCCCCTGTGGGTCTGTCCATGGGGTGGCCAGTGCATGGACACGAGGGAGTGTGGAAGTTGTGAGAGCTCCTCCAGGACGTGTGGTGGCTCCTGTCCAGGGCTCGTGGATCTCCTGGGAATGACTTGCAGGAGTGACCGCTGTGTTGTCTGGCTGGACATTCCCAGCCTGACCAGTGCCAGCTCCTGGTGGGTAACTGGGGCAGATCCCGAAGGATTTCCTGTCCCCCAGCCCCTGGAGCAGGACCCGCAGCACGTTCCTCAGGGGGGCTTTACCTTGCTCAGGCCTTTCCCCAGAATTCCCACAGGATGAATCCCTGAGAGCTGCCTGTGGTTCCCCCCAGTCCCGCTGCGGATCCCGGCTGCTGACAACCTTGTCCTTGGATCCCAGCAGCCACGGGGACCTGGGAAGGTCCCATTTCCACCCAGCCTCATCCCACCTGGGGGAATTCTGGTTTGGCTTCTTCCAGGACAGCTTGGTCAGTGCTCAGGGCAGCTGGGAAAGGTGTCCAGGTTTCCATGGAAAGGCCAGGAGAGAGCAGAGGGGCTGCACCTGGGAGCGCAGGAATGTGCAGGGAAGGTTGGAGTGGAAAAGGTGCCGGCTGGACTGCTCAGTGAGAGGGAACAGGGATCCCATGGGATCTGGGAGCTGCTCTGGAGAGGAGGGAGGGGGGAAAGGAGAGTGACTGGATGAGAACTGGGAATCAAATTAGACATTCCTGGAGGATCTCCTGAGCTGTGAGTGTGGTTTGGGAATCAAGTGTTCCTGCAGCACCTCCTGGGCCTCGTGTTCATGAGCTGCATTCCATCCTCCCGAGGACTGAGGCTGAAGTGGAATCTCACCCGAGCTTGGCCAGCTGTGGATGAGGCTTGGGAACGGAGTCAGGCGTTCCTGAGGTTCCTGCTGGCCGTGCCCTCCCAGCTCCCTTCTCCGGAGGGCTGTGCTGTGGGTGCTGGGGGTGGGATCTCACCGGGCCGGGACAGCCGCAGTGCGGACCTGCCCTGGGGGATCCCCCGGCCGGAGGAGCTTTCCCCGGGCTGCGGGAGAAGGGAAGGCCAGGCCTGGGCCGGGTCCAGGTTTCCCAGGAGACTCCGGCGTGTCCCAAACAGAGCCCTGTGCCTGGGGCCGAGGCAGGGCTGCTCCCTGTTCTCTCCTGCCCCACGTTTCACCAGCGCATTCCCGGAGCCCCGTGCCAGCCCGGCAGGTCCCGGCGGATCCCCTCCGTGGGATGTGGCCGCGTTTTCCAGGCCCAGCTCCAGCTGGTTTGTGGGAAGTGCTGACTCGGGCGTTGTGCGGAGCTGACTCACAGGACAGGCCCTGCCAGGAGAGGCTTTGTAAGGAGTTGTAGGGTCTGGACTCCATGGTGGAGCTGGGCTGGTTCCCCTGCAGGCTCCAAAGGAAGAGTTGTAAGGATTTTTAAGGATTTAGAGAGTTGGAAGGTGAAGGAATGTTTTAGTGAGAGTGGAAATGCCCATAAAGCCTCTGATCCAGTGTGGAACAGGAGCAGAGGATGGGACAGGGCACCCGGAGGTTCCAGAGAGCTCTGGAAGCTTCCAGGTCCCTCCCAGTCCAACCCCTTCTGGGATTCCATGATTCTCCCCCTGTTCCCTGAGAAATGCCCTGAGGATGGCCCCACCTGGTCGATGCAGGACTTGGTTCCTTTGGACTCTGATTTTGGGTGCAGGGCAGGGGGGGCACAGAACCCGCTGATCCCCGAGGGAACACCTTGGGCAGGAGCATCCCAAGGGTCCGCAGGGCTCTGGGGAGCCCAGAGGAGCCATGGGATCCCTTGGAGGGAGGGCACAGAGCGCGGCTCATCCCGGCCCCTCTCTGCCAGGTCCCGTCACGGAGATCCAGGCTTGGCCAGGGACAGAACAGGGAAAGGTCCCGTTCTCCCCATCACAGGCACTGCTTTCCCTGGGCATCTGAGCTGTGGCTCCGGGGTGGGAGACCAGGTGACCTGGGGGGACTGGAGGTGGCAAAGAGCAGGGTCAGAGGGAAGGGGCGGGAGATCGTGGAATCACGGAATCACCAGGGTTGGGAGAGACCCTGCGGATCATCCCCAGCAGCAGCACCAAAGGGACCTTGGGAAGGCCGGAGCAGGAGCTGGGCACCTCCACAGGCTGCAGGAGCCCCGTTCCCTGGCCCTGGCCTTTCCGTGCCCATGTGCTGATGCGGGCACTTTGCACCACCAGGATTTGCCTCCTGTGCAAAACCCAGGGAAGGCGCGTTGGAGCTGGAGCCACGGCGCTCCCAGCCCAGGGCAGGGACGCGGGAGGATCAGAGGGATCGGAGCTCGGGAGGCTCCCGGGACGCGCCCACAGCGGCTCCCGAAGCTGCCCCGGGGCCGGGCGGAGCCTCCCGAGCGCCTTTCCCAGCCAGGTGCAGCAGCAGCTGAGGGAAAACGAGGATCCTGACTGCAAACAGGGACGTGCACCCCGACTCTCAGGGATGCTCCCGCACGGGTGGGATTCAGGGATGCTCCCCCAGGGGTGTTTTACAGATGCAGGTTTAGCCCCAGATGTTCCATTCCCACAGGGATCCGCGTGTGTGATCCTGGGCCTGACATCCCTGGATTTCCCCCTGCTCTGAGCAGTGTTTGCTCTCTGAGTCTGTTTTCTCTCAAATTCCAGTCTCCTGACACTCGGAGCTGAGCACGTCGGGAGCAGGGAGAGGTGAGAGGAGGGAGCTGGGTGGGAGCTGGATGTGATCCAGGACTCCCTGTCAAAACATCCCCACCCCATTCCTGGCGTGCTTGGGATGGTTGGTAAAAAACTCCCAGTTCAGAGTAAAACACACAGGAATTGGTACAAAGGAGCTGTTAAAGGGTCCAGCTCCCACAAAATCTGTGGGATTCGTCCCATTTGTGCTGGAGCTGGAATTCTGGGTTTCAGCTGGCAGGGAAGGGCAGCTCTGTCAATTCCTGCTTCAGGAACACCTGATTTGGTCCCAGAATCCCAGGATGGTTTGGGTGGGAAGGGACCTTAAAGCCCATCCCATTCCTGACACCTTCCATAGTCCTGGCTGTCCCGAGCCCCATCCGGCCTGGCCTTGGGATGGGCAGCAGGATTCTGGGGGACTCGAGGGCACCCTGAGTGTGTCTGTGCTGACCCTGCCCTTCCCTCGTGCCGCTGGAGCACCGGGATGGCCGAGCACGGGGAGCAGCTGGGGGGTCTTTGCCTGATGGAGAATTCGGGGCTTTCCTGGTTGGAACAGCTCGGCTGCTTTGCGAAGGAGGAGCAGGAATGCTGCCCCTTCCCAGGGTGAGGAACAGGGTGAGCAGTCCAGAGGCAATTCCCTGTTGTGGACTGGGATTTTATCCAGTGCAGGGGCTGGAGCCACTCGAGGCCTGGTTTATAAAGCCAAATACAAGGCCCTGAGTTGCTCCTTCCTCCCCTCAAGGTGGGAATTCCCATTCCCAGGGGACACTCGGGCAGTTTGTGTTGGAATTCAGCCCTGCCAACCCCTGGATCCCCTCCCGAGGTCCAGGTGGTATCCCTGGATCCTGCCCAAGCTTTTCCCAGGTTGTGTAAGCGCAGAGCTCCCGCCAGGGCCGGGCCTGGGCAGATCCGTCCGGGAGAGCCGATCCCGAATCCCGGCGCAGGTCGGAGCGTGTCCCGTGGGCGTGGGCCGTGGCAGGGGCTGCTGTCGGGAACTGCCGGGAGCAGGGATGGAGGGGGCCCAGCCCTTCATCCAGAGGCTCAACTCGCGCTCCCCCAAGCCAGGCTGGGGGAGCTCAGACAGGGCTGATCCTGTGGGAGCTCTGGAGAGGGGAAACGTCTCATGCTGCCGAATTTCAGATTCCCCATGGCAAATCCAAGGCTAAATGAACTCTGGGAGTTTTTGAGTGCCTTGTGATACAGATATTTGGATTTGTTCCCCCTGCTTTAGTCTGGGTTTGGGGTCCCAGTTTTTGAGGGTTTTCCATTGTTGGTTTGAACCAGGAGAGCAGCTGGGATTCCGTGAGGTCCCCACTTCAGGAACTGGGACTTAAACTGGTGTCACCACTGGGAATGCTGGGGGGTGAACTGCTGCCATGTTGTCCTGACAAACCAGTGTCACCCCTGGGAATGCTGGGGATGAACTGGTGCAGATGGGTAGTTCTGGTGAATTCCCCCGGGAATGCTGAGGGAATGCTGGATTTACTCATTGTGGAGGGCAGGGCAGGTAAATCCGGAGTGGATCCGTGGCTGAGGCGCTGGACTGGGGCTGTTTCACTCCTCTCCTTGCAGTTCCAGACCCCAAAACCCCCAAAGGCTCCAAATTTCATGTCAGTGGTGGGGTCTTCCATCCATACTTCCCTTCCCCTGCCCAGAGAAAGTGACCGATCCCGTTGGCTCCACGATGAGCCCTGGAAGCGCTGGGAATGAAGCTCCAGGTGTTTATATCCCCTTCTCTCAGGGGTGGATTGCCTCTCTGTGGGCAGCGGGCAGCTCTGGGTGCTGCGCTCGGATCCCACCAACAAAGGAGATTTTGGGAGCCTTGGAGCTGGCTCTGAGGCAGGTAAAGGCGGGTGCTGGGAAGTGCTTGGAGCAGCTTTGCTGCGGCTGAGAACATTCCGTGAACTCCGGTGGTCCGAGTCTCCCTGGGCACAGGGGGCAGAGGCGCTGCCTGGGCCCCCAGACCCCTTCCAGGGCTGCCCACCCTCTTCCCACCATCCCCGGCCCTGTTTGCTTCCTGCGTCAGAGCCTGAATCACCTGGGATTCCTCAGCGCTGACAGGTTCCTCCTGTCCCTCCCCCTCCCCTGCCCAGGTGCTCAGGGCCTTTTTCCGAAGCGCTGAATTTCTGGGTGTGCCCGAGTGTGTGCCCGAAGCCGAGCTGGAGGGGCAGGTCCCGGCAGGGAGCGGCTGAGCCCCGTTCCCATTGTAAATTCCTGGCGCGGTTCCAGCGGCTGTGCCGGCAGCAGCCTCTCCCTGCGAGCTCCTCTCCCTGCTGAGCTGGGGCCTCTCTGCTCCCGCTGGGTCCCTCCGTGGACACAGAGCCCCGCATCCCCCAGATCCCTCCGTGGACACAGAGCCCCGCATCTCCCAAACCCCGCCATGGACACAGGACGCTGTCCCAGATCCCTCTGTGCATCCTGACTCCCTAAGCTGTGGAGAGTTCCTGGGGAATTTGTGCATCAGAGAGATTCGTGGGGCTGGGAGGGAGCAGAGCCTGGAGAGCAGAAGGCTCTGGAGACACCTTGGAGCCCATTCCAGGGCCCAAAGCGGCTCCAGGAGAGCTGGAGAGGGGCTTGGGACAAGGCCTGGAGTGCCAGGACATGGGGAATGGCTTCCCGCTGCCAGAGGGCAGGGATGGATGGGATATTGCGAAGAAATTCCTCCCTGTGAGAGGGGGGAGGCCCTGGAATGGATTTCCCAGAGCAGCTGTGGCTGCCCCTGGGTCCATGGCAGTGCCCAAGGCCAGGCTGGACAGGGCTTGGAGCAGCCTGGGACAGTGGGAGGTGTCCCTGCCCCTGGCAGGGGTTTGGAGTGGGATGAGCTTTGAGGTCCCTCAACCCAGACCATTCCATAATTCCAGGATTCCGGGCCCAAGCCATCCCCGTGTCCGGAGGGGAACTCATGCGGAGATCTGGGCTCCTTCCACCTCCTCCAACCCCCCAGGCTCCGGCGGATCCTGGAGAGGAAGCTCTGGAATGGTGTTCAGTGCCTCCAAACCCCAGGAACCACCTCTGGTCGCTGCTGTCCACAAACCACGGAATTGTTCAGGTTGGAAAAGCCCTCAGAGAGCAACAGGTCCAACCATCAACCCGCACCACCCCGGACACCCCTGGCCGTGTCCCCAGGTGCCACAGCCACACGTTTCTGGACACTTCAGGGATGGGGACTCTGCCCCTGCCCTGGGCAGCCCCTTCCAGTGCTTTGCAACCCTTTCAGTGAGGAATTTTTCCTAAACCCAACTTAAATCTTCCCTGGTGCAACTCGAGGCCATTTTCACTCGTCCTGGCAGCAGATCCCAGCCCCCACGCTCCTGTCAGGGAGTTGTGAGAGGGAGAGGCCCCCCCGAGCCTCCTTCTGTCCAGCTGAGCCCCAGGGGAGCGGGTTTGGGTGTGGGGAGGGAAGGCCCTGGAGCAGGAGCTCAGCCCGTGCCAGCGCTGCCCCTTGGGCCCCCAGGGCAGGGGGGAGCTGGACATGGTTCCCGGAGGTGTCCGAGGTGTCCGAGGCCAGGCTGCTCCCCCCTCCTGCCCCTCCCTGGGCACGGGGCTCTGCAGGTGCAAACTCGGGCAAACCTCGAATTCCCTCTTGGTCTCAGGGGGGGCTCGTGCTTCCCCAGCTGGAATTGGGGCAGGAATTGGGGCAGGAATTGGGGCAGGAATTGGGGCAGGAATTGGGGCAGGGCGGGCCCGGGGCAGCAGCAGCTGCTGCGTGTGCGAGTGCCCAGCCCGGAGGTGGCACAAGGGGCACTCCCAGCCCCCGGGCCGGGCTGGCACCGCTCCCGCGGCGCTCGGGGCAGGGCCCGGCCCTGGCAGCACAACAAGGAAATTCTGGTTCCTGCCGAGCTCCGGGGCTGGCTGGGCCGGGCCGTGCGGAGTCACAGACAGGGCGAGGGCCAGGGCCAGGGCCCGGCTGTGCTGGCACCTCGGGTCCCTCCCGTGTCCCCCCGGCCTAGTGGCACCTTGGCGCTGCCTTTTCGGGGTCCAGGGGCACTGAGGGGTGGCCCGACCTTGGGCTGGGACCCAGGTGAGGCCCCGGGATCCCGGAACGCTCGGGGTTGGAAGGGACCCCTGGAGATGACCTGGTCCAAGCAGGGTCACCAATCCCAGTGCCAGGACCAGGAGCCCTGGCCGGGAGCAGCCGGTGCTGGCACATCCCGGTGCTGCCGGGATTCCTGCGGGTGGCCCCAGAGCCCCCCGGATCCTGCCGAGACCAGACAGTGGGGCTGGGGACACCGGGAAGGGGAATCCCGGTCCCAGCCGGGTTTAGAAGGGGTGAATCCCGATCCCAGCTGGGTTTAGGGGGGGTGAATCCCAATCCCAGCTGGGTTTAGGGGGGGTGAATCCCGATCCCAGCCGGGTTTAGGGGGGGTGAATCCCGATCCCAGGCGGGCTCAGGGGGGGGAATCCCAACACCAGGATGGCCACAGGACACAGGGAGAGCCGTTCACCTCCCGTGTGAGAATGGCTGGAAGTGGGGGAGGGAAAGGTGCCACCTGGCCCTGAAGCTGAGCCAGCGTGGCCACCTTGGGGCCTCTGGGGCCACCTTTCCCAGGGCGGAATTCCCACCGGACGCAGCTCCCGCTCCGTGCCAGGCGGGGAGGGGCTGCAGCCGCGGCCCCCCCGCCCCGAGCAGGGCGGGCCGGGCTCCCGGGGCGGGGCCGGGCTCAGGTGTTCCCGTTCCTGCCCGGATTGGGCCGGGAGAGCCCAACCTGGCCTTATACGGGCACAGAGCGGCGCCGGCCGCTCCCCCGGCATGGGCCGATGGGGCCGGGCTCGCTCCCTCCCTCCTCCCCTCCCTGGACACAATCCAGGGATTTGTTTGCAGCCGGCCCGGGGATTTGGGGCTCCCGGAGGGGTTTGGGCCCCCCAGGCCATGGGGGCACCCAGGGTGGGGCTGGAGATCCCCTCGAGCCCCAGCAGAGGGACGGGGACAAATCCCTGCTGAGCCCTTCCCTGCTCTGTCCTGGAGCATTGCATGAGGAAAACTAAATTGTCCCCCCCGAATTCCACCCTGGCTGAGGCTGCAGGTGAAAAGGGCCGGGAAACTGAGGCACGGTTTGGGCCGGGATGGGGCAGGAAAGGGAAATGCAGCCCTTGTCTTTTCCCCAAAGCGGGGGAGTTCCTTTTCCCAGCGGCCGATTTCTTGGGGAGAGCCACTTCCATCCCTGGAAACGGTTGTGCCAGGCCTGGAGAGGGCCTGGACCATCCATCTTCCTCCTTCTGCTCCACTGGAGTCACTCCAGGTGTTGGCTGGAACTGGGGGAGCAGCTGTGGGAGAACTGGGATGGGCGGATTAAGCTGGGTTTGGAGCCGGAGTGGGAGCTCCAGGCCGTCAGTTCCCCATCCCAGGATGTTCCCATGTCCCTTCCCACGCATTTCACCCCATGGCACACGTGGGGGGATTTCTGCTCTTCTCTGGTGCTGAGCAGGAACTCAGCTGGTGCCGGATTGCTCCGGGCTCCGGGCACTGGGAAGGACTGGGAAAAGGCCTGGCTGCGTCCAGAGTGGGGTGCATCCCTAAATCCACTGGGGGAGGAAGGAGAGGTGGAAGAAGAACCAGGAATGCTCCCACCTGCAGCTGTTTCCTGGGGAGCAGAGGGGCTGAGAGCTGAGATTCCAAGATGGGAAAAGGGTTTGTCCCCTGATAAAGATGTTTTGGGTGTGTTCCTGGAGGATTTGGCCCTTACAGGATAAACAAGTGGAGTCAGAAAGGATCCAGGGATATTCTGGAGAGGGACTGGCAGCACAGCCAGCCAGAGGCTGTTGTTACCCGGCCCCAGGGAGGGGAAGGCGACAGATCCATCCCCTGTCCAGGTGGGATCGGATGGAGGGATGAGTTCCTCGCCTGTTTCACCTGCCCAGAGTGACTCCAGGTGTGGGGGGGCTCTGGAGGAGGGGGGCAGCGAGTCTGGGTGCACTGGAACAGCCAGGCAGGATCCCAGGAGTTATTCCCACCTGGATGGGAGTTCCCGGTGGGTGAGAAACATCCCTTAGGATCACGGAATCATGGAATGGTTCAGGTGGGAGAGACCCTAAAGCCCATCCAGTGCCCCCCCTGCCATGGGCAGGGACAGGTCCTGCCATCCCAGGGTGCTCCAAGCCCCCTCCAGCGTGGCCAGGGATGGGGCAGCCACAGCTGCTCTGGGCACCAGGATCCCCTTTAGGATCCCCTTTAGGATCCCCTCCATGCCTCGCTCCTTGGGAGCTGTTTCCCTTTCTCTGGAGGCCGGGCCTGTGCGAGAAAGCCGGGAATTGTTTGGGATTTGGGGAGGTGCTGCAGCGGCGTCACCTGCCCGGCAGAGGGAGCCCGGAGCCCGTTCCTGGCGGCTCCAGGTGCGCGGATCCCTAGATGCGCCCCAGGAGCCGCTCCCCCACGAGCCCCGGGAGCCGCTCCCCCCCCGAGCCCCGGGAGCCNCCCGGAGCCCCGGCCCCCAGCCCTGTGCACCCCCAGCCCTTGCAGCCGGGGCCGTTCCCCGCCTCTTCCCCACATCCCCTCAGCCCCCGCGTTGATCCGTCCCCGGGATTTGCCCCTGGGATGTGTCACGTCCAGGACCTCCAGGACATCTGACGTGTCCGGTCCTGGGGAGGCTCCAGGCAGGGCTGGGATCGTCCCTGGGAGCGGCTGGAGCTGATACGGCGGCGCCTGGAGGGGGGTCTGCCGTGGATTCCAGAGTGGCCTGGCAGATAAGAGGGATAAACATCCCTTGATTCCTTGAGCCCCTCAGCAGCTCCCAAGTCCCGGTCGGGAATGTGCCCCGGCACCCCAGGGGTGACTGACTGAAGGGGATCACTGGAATCGGCCATAAAACACCGTTACTGAGCCATAAATGGAGGGATGCCGTTAGTTATCCTGTTTATTCCCATTTATTAGTTAATTACCCTCCCTAACCCTGGCTTTCCCAGCGATCCTCAGGCCCTGATCCATTTTTTACATGGATCTGAGAAGGTGAGCACTCTCTAACCATCCCACAACCATCCCTTTTTCCATAAAATCCGAGCTTTTCCCCTGCCCAAATGCAGGATCCTTTGAGTTCTTAGGAATTTTTAGGAAGCAGCCAGGTGGGATTTTGTGGCATTTTGAGCCAAAAACAGCAATATGACAATCCTGGCACTTTCTGGGGCTGCCCGTCACCACTGCATCCTTCTGTTTCCCCCTTTTTTCCCCCAGTCTATCCCTAAACCCAGGTAAATACGATGGGTTTTATTCTGGATTGACAGCGCTGCTCTGGGCAACACAGGGGTGCAGCCAGGACCTTTTCTGAAGAGCTGGGATAGGGACTCTTTGGGCTCCTGAGCTGATGGTGCTGCCTGAAACCTGCAGCAATTCCCTGGGGAATTTACAGCTGGAATGGGGCTGGCTGTGACGCTGGGATAAGAACAGCAACGGGAATTTGCCGAGGAAGAGGCCGGGCCCTGGTGAGGGAGGGGTGGCGCAGGGGGCAGGATGGGTGTCCCAGAGCCACAGAGCGTCCCAGGCAGAGCCCGGCTCCCGTCGGTGGAGGGCAGGAATTCTGTGGGACGGCCGCATTCCCTGGTGCCCTCAGGAATGCTCGCTGGGCATGGAGGCTGGGAGCAGTGGGACAGGGCAGTGCTGAGCCGGGTCCCAGAATGGGACCGGAGTCCAGGAAAGCGGCTGGAATCCCAAGTCTCGAACCAACCCCTTCATCCCCTGCTGCGGCCTCGGGGGTCTCTCCCAACCCCGGGGGTGGTGAAGGCTCAGTGTTGCAGTGTCCCATTAACAACGACACGGAGTCCAGGGTGAATAAGGCAAAGCAAATGAACTATTTATTAACATACAGAACGGCTCTATGAATGTAGCTTGCTTCTTGCTTCTTGCTTCTTGCTTCTTTTTCTTCTTCTTCTGATGTTCACAGAAAACTGCAGGAGGTAACTCGACCTCGAGCTTAGCTACCTACCAAACCTATTGGTAAATTGCTCAAAACATTCATCCTAAAATATCTCCTAAGAAATCCAAAACAAAGTACACAGCTGCACAATACTAATTAGTTTACAAAAACTCCTAGAATTGTTTCTAATAGTTTTGCTTGGGAAAAAAGAGAGAAGGAGAGAAATCTCACAGAAGTGCTGGGAAAGTTAGAAGGTTTCCCTGCTAACAGCTTTTTTAGCAGTCACAGCTCAGAGACAGCAAAAAGTCCCCAAAATCCAGTGTCGGGGAGGAAAAAGCAGCGGGGAAGTCTCAGCTGAGCCCCAGCCCCCCCTGAGCCCCCCCGGCCTCCAGATCCCCCAGTTTGGGTGTCCCAGGCTCCCACTCCGGCCCCAGCCCGGACAACGCGAGCCCTGTTCTGCCCCCGCCCGGGAGCGGGGCTGCTCTGAGCACAGACCCTGCTCTGCTCCTCTGCCAGGGCTCTGCCCGAGGGCTCTGCCCAAGGGCTCTGCAGGCTCCGGGCTCCAGAGGCAGCCCTGCACTAACCCTGCCCAGCTGGGAGCTGCCCAGAGCCGCCCCTTCCCCATCCTGCCAGGCTGGGAAACTGGAGTTAACCCTTTCCTCTGGTCTGGAATGTCATTCCCATCCTGTCTCCCATCCCCTGCCCTGGACCCAGAGAGCTGCTCCCAAATTTGGGTCCTCTGGCACTCTGGGGGCCCTGGGCTGCTTTGGATCTCCCAGAGAATCCCTCAGGGGAACAGGGAACATCTGTGATCCAGAAGGGCACCCCTGGAATGAGGGGCCGCAGGATGGACGTGGCCCAGGTGTGCAGGAATTCCCCTCTGGAGAGGGGCAGGGGGAGTTTGGGGAGGGGAAGCTGACCCCCAGAGTCTCCCAGGTGAGCAGCAAACAGTAAAGCTGCTCCCAAATTTGGGTCCTCCAGCACCTCAGGGAACCTGGTCTGATTTGGATCTCCCAGGACTGTCCCTCTGGGGATCAAGGAGCACCAAAAACCCCAGTGATGCAAAAGGGCACCTCTGGAATGAGGGGCTGCAGGGAAATCGGGAGCCCAGGTGTGCAGGAATTCCCCTCTGGAGAGGGGCAGGGGGAGTTTGGGAAGGGGAGGCTGAGCAGTGCTGAGCAGGGTCCCCTCAATCCCAAGGCCTGGTCCCCAAGGCCTCAGATCCCGCCCCATGGCTGCCCCTCTGGCCCCGTGCCCAAGGCAATCCCTGGGAAGCAATTCCAGCCTCATTCGGCTGCCAGAGCTCAGCCGGAGCCCCCAGGTGGGTCCTGCTGGGGAGGAGCTGCTGCTGTGGGTGCCTGGGGTGGGAAGCTGGAGAAAGCCAAGGACACGATGGATCTGAAACAGAATTTATTGTAGCAGCCAAACCCCGCGAGCCAGAGCTGTGCTTCCTATCCTACGGGAACGGGGACCCAGAACCCGGGAATGTGGGGGGCCTGCGTGGCTGGAGCCAGGAAGGAAAATACTGCGGGGTTCTGGGGGGGGTGGGAAGAGGCCGCAGGGACGGCGGTGCTGAGGTCAATAAATACAAAGGCACGGGAGTTTTCCAGCTTCAGGCTGAAAGAGGGAAGATTTGGANTGGCTCCGGGAGCTCTGGAGCGCCAGGATTGGGACTGGGAGTGGCTGAGGGGGGCAGCCAGGTCAGGTACAAGCTGAGGTCAATAAATACAAAGGCACGGGAGTTTTCCAGCTTCAGGCTGAAAGAGGGAAGATTTGGATTCAATTTTAGGAAGGAAATGCCTCCCTGTGAGGGAGGGGAGGCCCTGGGATGGATTTCCCAGAGCAGCTGTGGCTGCCCCTGGATCCCTGGCAGTGCCCAAGGCCAGGCTGGACGGGGCTGGGAGCAGCCTGGGACAGTGGGAGGTGTCCCTGCTGTGGCAGGGGTGGGAGGGGATGAGCTTTGAGGTCCCTCCCAACCCAACCCAGGCTGTTCCCAGAGCAGTTAAAGAGGAACCAATACCCCGATTTTAGGAGCTGGAACTGCTGTGTGGAGCCTGGAGAGAGGGAGGGATTATGGAGGTCAGAGTTTTGAGGCATTTTAGCTTTGGTGAAGGAATGAGGCCCCCCAAGGGCAAGGAAATACCCTGAGGTGGCCAAGGGTCCCCCAGGGTGTCACCAGATCTGTCAGTCAGGTGACAAATCCATCCCTGGGGTTTTCCTCCCTCTCCCCCAGGGTGGAAACCTGGATGGTGCCTTCCCTGGAAGCCCCTCAGGGATCACCCCTGGAGCAGGGAAAGGGTTTGGCAACACCAGTGAAGGGCCCGATGGCAGCTGCTGAACTGGGGTGGGGACACTTCCCTCATGCCGGGCACATCCAAAGGGGGGACTGCAAATCCCCTGGGCAAGGAGCCCTGGAGAGGAAGGTGAAGGGAACGGGAGAGTCCCTGAAGTCCTGGGCTAGCTCCTGCTGTAACTGGGAATGGAGCTGTGAACTGGGATGGTGGAAAGACAAGGGAGAGCCTGGAGAGGATCCTCATCCTTCATTCCCTCGGTGTGGGCTGGAGCTCAGGAGTTCAGGACGAAGAGCTTCCCAGGTGCCTTGGATCCATGTTCATCCTCTATGAACACTCCCCGGGGGCTCCGGAGCTGAGCTTGGGCCGGGTCCCGGTGTCCGGAGCCCCCGGCCCGTCCCGGGCTCTCCGGGGGCTCCCGGTGCCGCCTCCGCTCGGCTCCGCGTCCCCCGAGCCCCGGGCAAACAGCCGAGAGCTCCGCAGGGTGCTGGCAGACACTGGGAGGAGGGGGGAGGTTAAAACCCTTCCATCATTCCCCGATCTGCCGGTCGGAGGGATCAGAGCACTTACGGGGCTTCGGCCGGGAGTGGACAGCGCTGATGACGGTGGGGATGGGCTGCTCCATGCTGGGAAGGGAAGGACAGCGTGAGGACACGGCGTCAGCTCTCCCAGAGGGGAGGAGGGCTGGAATTGGGCCTGGGGGAGTTGGGATCATGGTAGGACCAGGAAGGGCTTCCACAGCCCCTGGGCAAAGCACCCGGAGAAGGTCTGGAACCTCAGCCTGGGGAGTCTGAGGAGAACTTGGGAGCAAGAAATGGGATTGAACTGCTGGGAACCACCAGGGTTTGTTCCTTCTTTGACCAAACCTTCAGTACCCAACTCAGAACTTGGGATTTGGGCAAGCTGGGCTCTGGGAGCTGTTCCTGCCCGTGGCAGGGGGTGGGACCGGGGGAACAATCCCAAAGCATTCCATGATTCCGTGATGTCTCCATCCCCCCAGGTGTCCGGTGCATCCCTTCCCCACCTGAGGAATCCTGGCTCACCTGCTCTCCTCCCCTTCCATGAGCTTCCTGTAGGTGAGGATCTCCACGTCCAGGGCCAGTTTGATGTTCATGAGCTCCTGGTACTCCCGGACCAGGTGAGCCACGTGCTCCCGGCTGCGCTGCAGGGCCTCCTCCAGCCCGGCCACCTTGGCCTTGGCGTCCCGCAGGGTCCCCTCGCCCTGCTCGCCCGCCTCGCGGATGTGCTCCTCCAGGTACAGGCACTGGGGCGTGGAGAGGGAGCGAGGGGGCTTGGGGAGCGAATTCTGCACCTGTCCCGTT